>JAKTSQ010000052.1:0-47917 GCA_030580295.1 Yamadazyma sp. yHKS699
ACAGAGAGACAGAGAGACAGAGAGACAGAGAGACAGAGAGACAGAGAGACAGAGAGGCAGTGATACTTAGAGGCAGAGATACCTAGAGACAAAGAGACAGACATACCGATATATGTTATCCTATTTAGGCCTTGCCGATCTTACGCAAGTAAGCCAAGTGTCTAAAAGCCCTGGACCCGTAGAACACAGTAGGGGTGGCAAGCACAAAACTATGGAACATAGTGGTGAAAATGGACGTGCCCAAGTAGTATCTGACAAACACTATTTCATAGCCAACCAAGCACGATAAGAATGTGACATTGCTGGCAATTTGGGAAGGTGGGGTGCTCTTGACCAAACCATACATGTCATTGCCGACCTGGAAAACCCACACACCCAAAAGACCCAAGAACACCACAATATCGAACCCAGCAAATAAAATAGGAACGAATGGGTTGACAGTTGGAGGATCAGTTCTAAATATATGATGGATTTCTGGTTTCAAGCCAATTCTTTCGGGCTTTTTATATGCCACCAACTCTTTGAACCCTTCTGTAGGTACCAATTCTCCCAAAGGTTTGAATAAGTTGGCCTTTTCACCGGAATTGGCAACAATTAAGTTGATGAATATCTTATCCAAATTTCTGACACTGACGGGAATCTTGCTGGCAGCGATGGTTAATTTAACGGCTTTTTTGGCCAAGTTGAATTTGGGGAAGAAAGGAGCATCGAGACCGGCACCGTCTCCTAGTGTGATCATTACTTGGTGAGGAACTGTGTCCACATCTTTTAAATATACTTCGAAATCGAGTTTGTCTTTGGTGGATTCAACAGCCAATTGTTTGATTTCTTGCGTGTTGATTTCGCCGAAATGAATGGCTGCGTCGTTCACCTTTATCACTGCCGATTCGAGGGATATGGCAATGGCAGACGCGGCCAAAATAAACCCATACGCTAACTGTTTGAGCTGCATTGAAAACGTTGTTGGACTTTTTTACGTGTTAAAAAATGAGAAATTCGAGGTTGAGAATTTGGGTGCAACTATTTATGTGAAGCTATTTAGAAGAGGCTTGGGAGATGGAGCTTTGGTGGTAATATATAAGTGTGTGCTTGTCCACTACTGGTCATCAGATCTGTAGCCCTTTGCTGCGAGCTCGCTTTTCTTTTGTACCGACGTCATACTGGCTCAAATTTATGGCTTCTGTGGATAGAATGCTCTCCCGGACATCACGTGTCGTTTCTGTATTGGATAGTATCACCTGGATGCCTTCCTTAGGTTCAGGAAGCAGGAGAAACTGGCTTTTTTTCGATGCTCTATTGGATAACACCACAGATGCTAGAGCCTTTGTACTCCTGAATGGGAGAAAATTAAGCACTCTGGAGATGAATGTAAGGATAGACTGGGAGGTGAACATGAATGGGTCTGGTGGGGTATCCCGGGGAGTGTACAAGAAAGGGACAATCAATGTTATTAAGAACCAAACCACAAAAATTGGTACAGTGAAAGGAACAGCCACCAAGGCGAAAAACACAACTAATCATCAGTATTATATGTGGTAGTGCTGTGGTGTATATACATACCGGTGACAGCCACACACAAATATATGGAATGGTGGAGCACGGTGAAGAAGAGCACTCTTGTTTGCATTAAGAACAAAGATATTGGGCCACAAACGCATCTGTTTAAAAAGCCGTTTGCGTACCTGAACGATTTTGTGGCTATACACCAAATGGAGGTGATGTCATTGTTCAAAACTCGCTGGTCGTTGTGCCGATCTTCTTTAACTCTATCAAAAAGCCGTGGTCCTGTTGGTATTTTGCAGCCCATTCAGTCGCGTTGACCAAAAAATATTTCACCAACCATGCAGTTTTTGACGTCTAGATCTATGATCTACGTAAGAGTGATTCTCCTCTTGACGGCATCGTTCTGGATTGCCACGGACTCCAAGACGCTAATCCATTCGAACTTTGTACTTTTAATGGGAGAAGCCATGAGATTACCAATCATTCCGGTGTATGAAAAAAGTCCATATAACGGAATCATCGCTTTAACATTAGCATTGGTGGCATTGGGAGATTTGATTCCTTGTTTGGCTGATAACATCCAGTACTTTGAAACCATCGTTCCTACCCGGTTGTTTGGTTTTTTTGTGTTTGCCTTGTACTCGTTTTTAATTGAAGACAGAGTGATGAGCAATAATGTCACGTTTGTATATTCATTTGTTGAAATTTGGATCAACTTGTTGATCTACAACAACTTGCGGGATGAAAAGTACCAGAGATTGAAGGAATACATCAATGAAAATGCCGAGGAGTTACAGGAAGCTGATGGTGACGAGGTACGGGTTATTGAGGATTAGGGTGTAAATACTAAATACATATGATTTTTGATTTACTCTTGTAGGAACCGCTGGATAGACCAGTCAACACATTGCTTGATGTCGGTGAAGTCGCTGAACGTAAGTCTCAAGACGTTCGTGCCCTTATCGTTGGAGTTCAAATGGTCTTCTTTCTCAAATCTGATTATCTTCAAGTACAAGATCAAATTGACAAAGATATCACCGGTAGTCAAGTCCACATCCACCTTCAAACACTTGCCGTTTTCGAGGTTCTTCAACTTCAAGACGAGCTTGGAAACAGGTTTTTCAATCGACTTTATGAACGGAGATTCTATGACTTCAAGATCTTTAATATTCTGGTACTTTATTGTAGTGACATCCACCTCCAACTTGTCGTGGTACTTGGCCAACACCGTCTGCACCACTTCCTGGAGGTGGCGTATATGTGCTTCGTGTTTGATATGGCCTATGAATGGCCGCAAAATAAGTGGATGCGAATTATGTTGTTTGAACTTGGTGTATTTGGTGGGAATCTTCTGTTTCAAGCTCAAATTGTACTTGTAGTAGCCACAAAGCATGATCTTGAGGTAGTTCAAGATCAACAGGCACTTGTGGTCGTTTTTGCTGGACTGTTCACTGGTCTCCTGGTACATATCGTCTTCGTTGAGGGCGTCGTCATAAGTCACTGACTCAATCTCTATGATTTCATTGTTGATTTCTATGATGATCTTATCGCTGATGATCTGAACGTTGTAGTTGATAAGTGTCCTTGCTTCTCGAGATAATTGATAAAATAAATCCTCCTCAAATATGAAGAATCGAGCCTTTTCAATATCACTGATTAGCTTGTCAGAAGATTCATTTATATCGAAATCAAATTTGGAGTGGCCTGTCAACATGTACTCATCATCAATTCGGCTCAATATCTTCACTCGTACGTATTTGAATGTCTTGGAAATAAGCTTGTTATCCGATTCTAGCACTGGGTTGAACTTCACTTCTCCGGTTTTAGGGTCTCGCCGAAGTATAGCAATGCCCTTGTCATGATAACTGGATCCCGAGTCCCCGAACCCATACTTTACACCAATAGCTTTGGAATTATCCTGAGGATCTCTCATTTTGAGGAGAATCTCGTTGTTGCTTAGCACTTTGTTTATCAGATTCCAGTACACCTTCTCTTTCTGCACTTGCTGAGCCAATTCGTCTCTTTTGTTCTTGAAAAGGTCTCTTATCTTGTTGAGCGATTCGTACTTCCACCCCTGGCCCACAGTATTGGCGTTGCTTGTGGTGTTTTTGGCGTTTTCTTCGGGCACTAACCGACTGGTGCCAAATGACCCTAGGGGAACTGTTTTGGATAAATGAGGCGATATCGTCGACCTGGCAAGACTGGGCTTGGACGCACTGATCAACAATGACACCAAATCCAATGCTAATCCTGTTTCATTCAACGCCTTGCCGATATTTGTTGTCAATTCCATTTTGAGTTTTTGTATTCTCTCTTCTTCTGTGAATTCACTGGCACCATCTACTGCGAGCAATTCTGGAGATAGATGTTGTTCTAGCGGCTCCCGGTCCATATCCATGTCTTCAGAATCTGCATCTTCGAGCTCCTTGATCAAATTGGCTTCTTTTAGGTCCAAGAAACCTCTCTCAGCAAATATGCGCCGAATGAGATCTTTCGTGGGAAGGTCATCTCTAAATACTGGTTAGTAGGGATTAAGGGTATATGCGATTGAAGTACATACTCCTTCACGAGAAAAGGGTCTTTGGACCCGTCGAAGAGCTCGTCTTCGATTTTTAGTTCTATATGGTGGGACATGTTGTGGATTTTTTCTCCAGATTTGCGATTTAAGGAAGACTAGGCAGGAGAAACGAAATAGAAGAAGGAAGAAAAGAGAAGAGAAGAGAAGGGAGAGAAGAGAAGGGAGAAGAGACAAGAGAATAGGACCGTCAGGCCCAATGCAAATGTCTCACAAAGAAAGGTTAGATACAAAATCAATTTTCCTAAACACCTATAAATATTAAAGCTCATCCTTCAAAATGGGCTTATCTTCAGCAGCTCTTTTTTTCAAGTACTCCTGTTTGGCCTTCTCTCTGTCCTCTAACGACCCATTCAAGTCGTTTTGGATCATTTCAGGAGTAACACCACCACTGATCAAAGTTTTCCAGGTCCTCAAGTTCTCAAACCCGTTTCTAGCATGACTATAGTCATCGAAAGCTTTTCTAATTCTGGCCTGGTCCTTGGCCACAAAAGGTCCGTAGTGCACTGTTTTTTGGTCTAAGATCTCCCCTCCAATTAACACAAAGTCGATATCGTCTGAATTGTCTATGGGGTTTGCACCTTTAACAAAATCTCCATCCACATGGAAAAATGCTGCATCGTTTACCTTCAATTCTGACCCGTCTGATAACTTCAACCCGTTCCCCTTCATGATATATATCAAGGTGTTGAAGGAGGTAGGGAACAGCTGCTCGAAAATGGCACCTGGTTTCAAGGTGTAGTGATAATAATGCACTGGAGTGTATGCCAAATCTTTCAATGATTCAGTACCATAGGCTTTACCACTGATGACCTTGACCGTCAACTTGCCGTCCTGTTCCACTACCTCTGGAATCTCGTATGCCCGGAGATCTCTGTACCTAGGCTCGGTTTCTTTCAATTCGTGGGGCAAGTCTACCCATAATTGAATACCTTCGGGAACAACACCACTTTCTAAGCTAACAGGCATTTCTGAATGAACAATACCTTTACCGGCAGTCATAAACTGCAAGTCTCCGGCGTACAAAATACCTTTGGATCCCGTAAAATCTTCGTGAGCAAAAGCACCTTTGGTGATATAAGTAATGGTTTCCTGGCCTAAATGAGGATGTTCAGGAAATCCCCCTTCACCACCGCTGAAATTGTCACACATCAAGAATGGCGTGAACCTGTGCATACCTTCGGTACCAATGAGTCTTTTAACTCTGGCCCCTACACCTTCTGATCTTTCTAAAGCGTGAACGATTTTTTGAACTGTTCTAGCACTCATTTTATTTGTTGTATCTGTTAATATGGAAGCTATACTAAACTGTAGTAATAAAAAAAGAAGAAACACGATATTCTGGGAAAGCATCCACGTATTTATAGTGATGCCAACGTTTAGAAAATAAAAATGTGACACCCAGTCGGTTATAAGTGATTTGATGCGTTTGTAAAAATTACTAAGTCGGACTTGAGGGCCGCCGGAAAAATTACTAATGAGGCGGGGCGGACAAAACTGGTTTAGGACCGGTGTGGCTTGATTTGGTTCATTATGATGGTACATTAATAATGACTTTTCTTTTCTTCGTTCTCTCTTATGTTTTCTTCCATTCGCTTCTATCGCCTGTTGACACATTCTGCACCCTTCCTCTTCTTTTTTGTTCTCTTCTACTTCAAACGATCTGCACTCGTTGAAAAGCTTAAAATGGCTGCAATAATAAATTGTACATTGTATCTAAATAACCTGGCGGGCGAAAAATCTAATTGCTGAACAGTGTCCGGCATTACCTAAGAATTGAAAAGAACGTCCTAAAACATTTAAAAAAGGTTGGCCTTAGCGTATTCTAAAGCTTCGTCGGAGTCAAACCTCTTTCTGATCCATTCAGTAGAGTTTATTGGGAACGACGAGTTTGGAGGGAACGGCCAGTGGGGCTTTGGACCGTGGGGCTTTGGGCCGTGTGGTTTAGTACCGTGTGGCTTCCATCCGGATGGCTTGTGTGGCTTAGGTCCTTTGGGGTGCTTTGGCTTATCAAACCACCTCTTGTCCAAATCAGGTTCATCTCTCTTCACCACAACTTGAGACTCTCCATTAGCTGCCCTGTGAACGGCAAAGATCGAGATGGCTTGGACGGTTGCCAATAAGGTAACGAACGCAAAAAGATACTGAGATAATTGCATGGTGTTAGCTACAAAAATTCAAATGGCTGTAAAAGCAAGGGTATTTATACCAGACAAAAAAAGCCGCCAGATCTTGACCTTGCCCCCTGATCGCCAGACGCCGCAAATCATTCTACTCATTGGTAGGCAATAAAACGGATCATGCATGGCCTGTAATAAACAACAATGGATTCTTATTCTATTTCCGTTGTGGTTCTGGAAGCTTATGCAAGTCCATACCGGTTTTGTAATCTAAGCCATCCCTATACAAAGGAACTGTGGGTAACGCACGCATTGTTTGAAATAACCGTACTAAATTCCAATAGGCGTCATCGATCGTTAAATTAGTAACAATAGCCATTAGTTCCCCTTGGATGAGGTCTTTGAAATCGGGACATTTTTCAAGTAAGAAACGGCAATGCCGCTCGATGTCCCTGCTGCACTATGGGAACTAGGGGTGTAATTGGCTGTCCTACGCCCTTTTTGATTCTCTTTTCGATCCGGCCTCCTTTCGATTTGGCCCTCCTGAAATGTCTGGTATTACATTGCGGTATGAACTGGTTATGTTTACATTACGATAAGATAATAAACAGGTGCTGTTACAGAGCCACAAAAGTGTTTTGGGTTGAGTGTGGTGGTGCCAGCGCCTGTATAGTACCCGATTCCAAACACTGGGCCAAGCAGAAACTTGTGTGGTCCCGAAAACTTGTGTGGTCCCAAAATGTCAAAAGTTGGCACCTGGAAAAATCCCGATACCACAGGGACGGACATTTCATAAAATGATTAGCGCATCCTGTTATAAAACTATTGCAGCCATTATGGTACCTCCACCAGAGTGCTCACAACTCCATACAATAAGCTGTTGAAACACACAAGCAATCGCCGTTTCTTTCCTGTTTGTGCACATCCGTTTTCACAAAGCAATTACCTCGGTAGGATTATAAAAGGGACCAGTGTTCAAACGTCGAGATTGCACCTTCCCCCCCTTTTTGTTTCTAGTTTCCGATTGTTTGAATTAGGTACCTGATTGTCCCAAATAGGGTACAAGGTTCCGGTTTGGTTTATTTTTTGGGACGTCCCTAAACATAAAAGCAAGGACACTAGACAAAAGTGATCGGCAAGGTGATCGGCGGGGCAGCAATAGATCTTTCATTTGCTTTAGTCAGATAATAATTGTAGATATAATATACAGACAAAACAAAAATGATATCGCCCACGTCAAAGGTTTTGTCTGAAATTTCATTAGATAAGCACCACATGCCGTACAAGACTTAAGACATTTTTTAATATACAAAAGTAACTAACACAAATCAATGTTCTAATATAACAAAAAAGATACACCAGGTTGGCCCAAAGACATTGCACATAAAAACAAAATCCCACTCATAAGCACATAACCATAAACACATTCATCAAATGTCTTTAGGAGCAACCATGGTGTATCCAACTAAACAAATACAAAATTTGCATGGCAAAACTGTTCATTAACATCATTTGGCGGCAGGAGACAGAACTCTCATTTTAGTCTGAGGATTAATAATCTCAATAGGTTTTCTAAGTCTAGGTGTACTCACCCTTGGGCTCTGGGGATTGTTTGATACAGGGGACATCTGGTCGACGTTTGGATTCGTTGGAGAAAATACCGAGGCGGTATAGGGATTGAATTTTTTGATGGTAGGACTGGACCCGGTGTGGAAGTTGTCTGAATTTATTTCGGGACAAAATTCCAAATCGTCTTCAATATCAAACGATTTGGATAAGTAGTATCTTAACCGGGGGTTGTGATAGGACTGGTTTGATGACATGGAAGAAATGGACGAAACAGAAGATCCCAAATCGTAATTATTAAAAGTGGGACTGTTGTTGTCATTCTTGTTGATATTTGAATGTGGAGGCATCTGGTTATTTGGTATATTGGATTCCATCATCATCCCACTGGAAATCGGAGGGGAATACTGTTGTGATGACGACGATGACAGTCCCAGTTGATAGCTATAGTATTGATTAGACATGACTCTGGCTCATATATGTGGCGGCTGCGGGCACTTTCTAAACGGGCAGGGGCCACGATTTTTGGCTAAGACAATTTGGTGCACCTTCGGAGATTGTTGTTGTGATATTTGTACGTTTTAAAGAACTGCTTAAACCTCTTTAAAACCCAGTATAACCTGATATTTTATCTTTATCTTTTTAACCCTTAGATTTGAGATTACTGGAAACAACTTCGCACTATATGACTAATGTGTCTTTACCAGCCAGGTCAGCCAACTTCCACTTTCTTTTTCCGTGTGGTTATATGCAGGACACGAACCTCACCAATGGGTACTACAATCGCTTGGGGGTATGACTGTGTGGCAGAGGTTAGGGGTAGTTGAACATCATAGTTAAGTGAAGTTCTTCAAGTGGTACTTGTAAATTTCACAAAAGGCCTGTTTATTGTGAATGTGTGGAAGTAAGGCATTTGAACAATAGGATTTCCAAATTTGTTGCAGCATATCGTGCGCGAACCAATGATAACGCAATGGGAGTAAATCCGACACACAACAGCATGCTCAGGTATATGTAGGATGTACTGAAGTGATGGAATGTGGCTTCCCAAAGGTGTTATGTTTGAGTGCCACAGCCTGGGAAGCGAATTCTCGCATCATGGGTTCGGAGCCGCAGCCTATTTCGGCCCAGATTACAGTTGTTGGTGTTTTGGGCGGCGCACGTCGACCTTCTAAGTAATTTTTTGTTTGTGTAACAATTATACGTAGTCGTCAACGATATACAAAAACAAATAAAATTTATCACTTGTTTCTGATATTTAATCTACAACTTGGTTATCAAAGGTGTTCATATAACTATCTTTTATTTCAAGGTATTGTCAGAACAAGAAAATAGCTAGACAGACTACAAAACAATGGAAGATAGTCCTAGTAAAAAGCCAACATCATCCAAAGTGATTGATTCGTTGCAAAGGCAAATCGATCTGTTAAAAGAGGAATTGGAGAATACCAACATCTCCAACTCGAACTACAAGAAGAAGTATGAGATAGTGAGCCAAAAGAATGAGCTGTTTGTGGATCAATTGGCAAATGCTAAACATGAAAACGACATGATCAATGCCGTGCTTAAAAGAAAGGAGAGAAGGATTGTGGATTTGGAAACCGAGTATAACACCTTACTTTCGACGTCGGAGAACTTGAAGTTGACCAATAAGAATATGAAGATCAGATATGATAGTTTACAGGAGCTGACGTCGTCTTCCACTGCTGAATGCGAAAGATTAAAGATTGCATATGATGCATTGACTGCCAGTCAAATGGAGTATAAGAAGCATTATGAACTTGAGATCCGAAAGTTGTCCACTGAGCTTCAGAACTTCAAATCCAAACATATTACGAATTATGAGGAGTTCTTGGACAAGTTTTCCAATAACGATAAAGATATTGATTTCTTGTTGGAAGGTCTTAATAGCAAAAGAAAAACTTTGGATACTTTGTATTTCAACAAGAATAAGCTGATCTTGGCGTTGCTTACCAAATTGGCATCGGCATCGAAAGTCCATGGTCAAGATACGAAGAAGATTCTACTGGATAATTTGGAATCATTGATTGAATTAAGAGAGAAGTACCCCGATCTTGAGATTAGGATCAATGAAAAGAATCGAGAGCAACAAGAACAAGAGGATAAAACCGATGTTGAAGATGAACTGTCCCCACATCCTCGGTTAACCGCGTCTGCTCTCAGACAGATAAATCTAGATGAGGTGATAAGTGATGGGAATGATGCTTTAAACTCTTCCTTTGATGAGGAAGCCACATTGATAGAAGAACCACCGCTCTCGAGGCAGAACACTTTAAAGAGAAGTAACACCGCCAACAAGAAAAAAAGGTACTCCAAGTATGAAGATAAAACCTTGGAGAGAACCAGAACTCCTACACCTCCAACGAATAGCCATCCTGACAAGAACAGAAATAAAGGAAAGAGAAAGTCCGTGTATGGGAACGTTTATGATTACGGCAATAATGTAGGGAACTCAAACTCCAATTCCAATTCCAACCACAGCCGCACCCACTCCCATTCCCTGAATCATGGCCATCATACCCCCGGATTTAAAAAGGATATACATATCAGCCTGTGATGCTTATTATGGTAATAATGTACAGAAAATAATATACAGGATAAATAGTTACACCTCAAACACCATCAACTTGCCGTCGTTGTACCCTGCCAAGACCACCTGCAGAGGCCGTTTCTGTTGAATCAAAGCTTTATATTTCGATTTATGGCTCATAGGCACCGCTAAGTTCGTCTGTTTCAATACAGAAAGCTTCAAGTTGGTCTCTATGGCTTTGGCACCGGTGGTAAGGTCCGTCAAGTTCTGGAGTGTGGGCAAAGTCACCTGGTATTTCGTGAGCACTTGAAACTGTTGGTCATATACCTTCACCACCCCGTTCCAAAACCCTATGAGGATCTTATCATCAGCCGCTTGGATCAGTTGGATCCCACCATGCTTGACATTGACCTGTCCGATGGCTTCTTCAAGAATCGTGTTCTGGCTGATAGTGTGGAGGGAAATATACTTGCTGGTAGACCCCACCACCAACTTAGCCATTTCTGCCACCAACACAGGACCTTCTATCAGCAACACCGGGTTGGGCAGGTGGAAATCGTTGGAGTAAATGAGGTCCAACGATGCATCCTTTGTGATGGCCAGATGGGAGCTTTTGGTGGTAACGGACCTGGTGGACGGGTAAGTGATGTTGAACCCTAGCAAATGGCCAGATTCGTACCCCACGTAAAATTTATTGTGGTCAATGAACTTGAACACCATAATGATTCCAAACCCGTCTCGTTTTGTGGAATTCGCCTCCTCGATACCCTGCTGGTTTGTGGCCTTTAAGTACAATGCATGGCCGTCTATATTGTGGAGTAATCTGGAGATATCGAAAGTAGCCACGTCAATTCGGTAGACGTCAAAGTTATTGGAATCGACAGTAGAGGGCGTGAGGAGCGTGCCGCCATGAAAGTCGATCTTACAGAAATTCAACGCGTTCACCGGAAGCGACTGATGTGACGGTAATGGGTACAGGTTTAGAAGCTCTGTACAGTCATCGTTTAAATAGTTCAATTCGTTGAGTGAGATACTTGGATGGGTGGATGAAACATTATGTTTGTGGAGGGAGTCGGGCGTGAGGTCCCACACCTTTATCTCGCTGTCCTTGGAGTGCGTGATGAGGTAGGTATCGTCAACCACAAAGCTGCTGAGGATCAACATATCATGGCCTTTCCAGACGTATTGGGGTTTTCGCAATGGTATGCTCCAGACAATGATCCACCCGTGGTCGTCGGTGGTGATGAGGTGCTCACCTCGTGAAGTGGTGTTGGGCACACGTGATCGGTGGTCAGCGACCGTCGATATGGGGTTCAAATGGCCTCTTAAAGACCATAGTTGGTTCATTATAGAGATGTTTCGCGGTGGTAAAAGTTAACTGCGAGAGCCGGTCACGTGATGTGGTTACGTAATTGATAAACCCGACCCAACGGCATTTTGCACTTTCGTTTAACGGAATGCAAGCGAAGCGGGCTTTACAAGCTAACCTGGCTAGCTGTCCTTGTTCTTTTTGTGCTTCATAGTTTTTATTCTTTTTGTGTTTATTCTTATAACCTTCAAACGTCTTTTTTTGACGTCTAATTCTTTTATCCTTTTCCATCTGAAAATTTTCTTCAATTTTCACATTTCCAGTGGGCCTAATTTTGTGAAATTCACCATTTTTACATCATGAATACAGTTAATCCAACGAAATTACCCACCTCCATTATTAGGATGTCGCATTATTGGTTAAACTTCGCTTTAGGGAAACCAAAACTCGTTTTATTTCCAATCGATTTTGTATGAAAGAATTAAAAATTCCCACAAGACAGCGCTACTTTTCGCCCCGGAGAGTCAATAAAAGTATGGTTAAACAATATAAAATTAAGTTCTGCTAAACTAAATACGCTATCCACTGACAAAACTTCGTTTCGAAAGATAAAGAATTCGCACGCCAGCTGGGGCGAATTGGTTGTAGAAAATTAAATTCGTCGCATTGGAAAACAATTTAATACCGACGACCAAGAGCCAAAAGTCACACCTCGAAATAAAGAATTCGGGCAACAAGAAATGTGAATTTGTGGTAATTTTCCCCTGCCTTTCCTATGGAGACAAAATTCCCAAGCGTATTTGAGATTTTCGGCGTGCGAATTTTGGGTGGTATTCGCGAGAACCTGGACCTAATTTTGAATACATTTATGCGAATGGTTCGGACTTCGAGTGAGAATTCTTAGAACAATAACGACGAATTTAGCACCACCCACCCATTTTGACACACGAAAATATCCATTTGCATTGATCAATCTGTCGATTTGAGATCCGAATTCTAGATATCGGTTCAAGAATTCCATATAAAAAACCACGAATTATATCACACACTGGCGAATTCTATCCACCTTGAGTGAGAACTCTCAATGTCGTAGCGACATATTCTTGTTGTGAGAGGTGCGTAAAATTCATGGGATTAACTGTACACTAAAAAATTTGGGCCGAATTTTCACTTGGCTACCATACCAACCCAATCGGCTTTGTAAGTACCCACTCATGCCGTTCTTGTACCTCTACGCCAAGGTCTTGGCTCTAATCTGTCTTTCAAATTACCCTTACCAGGGCTCACAACCGTTTTCCGGTTAGCGGTGTCAGAGGCCGCCCTAAGACAGTAGAAACGTTAACTTAACCATATACTTGAAGGTGCTTGAAACCCTATTCCACGGCACAAAAAGTTTGTAAATCGATTTTTCACCAACAGTCTCGCCTATGCTTATAAGCCCCGCTATTGGTTACCTTCGACAACCGGTGCCAATAGCCAGTCACATCTGTCAACAAGATTATATGCAGGTTTGTCATACGCCAAAAAAATTATCTGATGGAATCTAGCAAAAAATATCTTGGGTTTCCAAAAGACAGCCAATTAAATAACTGCCAGAATTTTACGAAAAAAAATTCAAACCTAAAAAACGTCTCCTGTTTTTGGGGAAACTATAAATTAGACATCAAATCCTGTAAAAATTTTCTCTTCTTTACCCTTTGATCATATATATATAGTATAATCCCTTATATTAATATTTGACTGAGTTCAACTCCCTATAAATCCCTGAACCCAAAGTTAAGTATATATATATTTTATCACAATGGTTAACGTATTTAACGTGCAAATTTTCTTCATTGTGTTCCGTGAAACCTTGGAAGCAGTGATTGTGGTGTCTGTCTTGTTGGCCTTTTTGAAACAAGGTTTAGGAGGTGCCACTGAAGACCCCGCCACCTATAAGAAGTTGGTGAGACAGGTGTGGCTAGGGTCTATTCTAGGAGTGTTAATTTGTTTGATTCTTGGTGGTGCTTTTATCGGTACTTTCTACGGGTTAGGTAGAGATATCTGGGCTTCGTCTGAAGATTTGTGGGAAGGTGTTTTCTGTATTATAGCAACCGTGTTGATTTCTTTGATGGGTATTGCCATGTTGAGAATCAACAAGATGAAGAATAAGTGGAGAGTTAAGTTGGCCCATGCCATCTTAAACAAGCCTCCAAAGGGTAAGTTCAGTATTGCTCATTACACCCAAAGATACGCCATGTTCGTTTTACCTTTCATCACTTGTTTGAGAGAAGGTTTGGAAGCAGTGGTGTTTGTTGGTGGTGTTGGTTTGAACAGTCCTGCTACTGCTTTCCCAATTCCTGTCATTGTCGGTTTAATTGCCGGTATTTTGGTGGGTGTGGCTTTGTTCTACTTTGGTTCTACCGTGTCGTTGCAAATCTTTTTGATTATTTCCACCGGTATCTTGTACTTGATTGCTGCTGGTTTATTCTCCAGAGGTATCTGGTACTTTGAAACCTACGTTTACAACGGTAAAACTGGTGGTGACGCTTCTGAAAATGGTTCTGGTCCTGGTACTTATGATATTTCTAAGTCTGTCTGGCACGTCAACTGTTGTAACCCCGAAACCGATAACGGTTGGGATATTTTCAACGCCTTGTTAGGATGGCAAAACTCGGCTACCTATGGATCTGTTATTTCTTATAACATCTACTGGTTAGCCGTTATTGTCATTTTGGCATTGATGTTGTTCCAAGAAAAGAACGGTCACTTACCATTCACCAAGAACATGACTTTGGCTAAATTGAACCCAATGTACCACATTAAAGGAAAGTCGAAGTACGAGTTGAGTCAAGAAGAACAAGATAAATTGTTTGAGAGAGTTAAGAACGCTAAGTTAGGGGAAGACGATGATAATGAGGAATCTTCTCAGGATAAGACTGAAAAGATCAGTGAAACTGCTAAAGCAGCCCACTGATTGATTTGATTTTGAAATGGTTGTGCCTTGTATTTTACACACACACACAAAGACAGTTTACTGTCCACAACAAGGCCAACCAGATCTATTCAGATTGTGTTTTATTCTTTTGTTTCAAGGGATTTTAGGGAGGTATATATATGTTCAAAGAGTCGAGCTATAGGGATTTTTTTTTCAATATACATTAGGGCAAATAAGTTCTCTCATCTACTTAAGCAATCAAATTGACTGGCACTGTCTTTTAACCCTTTGACAAGTATCTTGTCGAAATCTTTGTCACTGATGACTTTTCTCGTCTCCATTTCAGCAACTGACGTCAAGATAATTTCGGCAATATTGAAGCTGTATTCATTGAGTTTCAACGTCTTGGAAGTTTCGAATATTTCAATGAAGAAATTGATGTCCAATTTGAGGTTGACCAATTGATATTCAAAGTTTTCAATCACTTTAATAACCCTGAAGGCTTCCAAAAAGTTCTTTAAAAAGAAGTTTTGTAGTTCGTTAATGATATTGATGAAAATTTCTTTGTGGGTGATGGGTTTGATATTGTACACCAACTTGACAAAATGAATCAACACCTCATAAATGGAATTGTCTATCTTGGCTTCTTGGGGCGGTTTGAGGGTGTTGACGTTGCTGAAGAACCTACTTAAGATCTCATCCAACACCATCTTTTCTCTGGATAATATGTCATCGAGAATTGTCAAACTGGCCTTATCAATATCACTGAACAACTTCAAGTTTTGATTGGAAAGATCCTTGTCGAACTTGATATCGTAGTTTTTGATCAAATTGGGGTATATGACACGAGATATCTTATCAAAGTTGTTCATTGTCAATACCTTGAAGATCTTATTGTTAGTGACCTCCTGTTGTAATTCGAGGTGGTACTTTTTCATGATTGAATCCACTAGTATACTCAAACACCTCATGAACTGGATCTCTATGCTCACAAGCATTTTTTTGTTGGGATAGCTGGTGACAATTTTGACATAGTTTTCGTCTGTGGAATCGATGTTGATAAATATCAAGTTCTTGATTTTTCTTAGTACAAAGATACTGTAGAACTCAATGATATTTATCAACTTGGTACTACTATAGTTGTCTTCCTCGTCATTTTTCAGTCCTGCCAACTGGGTTTGGTCGTTGAACTTGATGATTTTTTCGTCAATCTCCCAGTTCTCTAGTTCGAAGAATTGGGAGCAGTCATTTACCCATACTGAACAAGTGGCCTCCAAGATCTTTTGGTTGATGGAACTGGAAATGTTCCGAAGATTTTTGATAATCTTGTTGGTGTCGGTGCTCCCATTGGTGATAATGGTGACATTCTTCCCGAAATTTGATAGTACGACATTTATTCTGTCACTGATTTTGCTGATGTAGAAAATCGTTGATAAGGAGTTAGTGCAGTAGGGTAAAATGTTGGAATAGTTCAGGGGACTGCTATCCAATTGGGAGGCGGTGGTGTCCCCCTTTCCATTGAATATGTTGTAAAGCGTGTTGGAAATGTTGACGATGGTATTGACAAATTCCGTTTTGATCTTGCCGTGTTCATCGATATTTTTGTTGTGAAGTCTGTAGTAGTTGTAATTGTTAACGAATTTGTTGATCTTGTTCAAAAACACATCATTCAAGTAGTTTATGAAGTTCAAGAAAATCAACCATGTTTCATTTATCAAAGACAAATCTAGGTTGTCACTACTATCGAATATCTCCAAGATAATCAGTTCTTTTTCTTCAAAGTTGGGGGATTTGATGGTACTGGACGTTTTGAAATACTCCTCCAAGCTCCTGTACTTATCACCAATGTGTTTAATGTAAGACCCATTGGTCCTGTGATCGTCCAAACTTTGAATGTAATCTAGCAACTTTCTTTGCATACCGCTGAACTTATCCTCAAACTTACTGTACTGGTACAGGAAGTCTTTATTTGCCTTCTCCAATTGGGCTGTAAGGAAGGTATTTATGGGCGATTCCGAGTTCTTCAAATCCCCATTAAGCTGGTCAATTTTGTCGACTAAAGACAAGAACCGGGTGTTGTTGCTGCGGTTGAATTTCAAGCCGCTGGCGTCGGAGATGTCATCGTCAAAGCTTAGCAACTCGTTGTAGGTGGACTTCCTATACTCTTCCACGATCCTATCGACTTCATTGAAGATCTTGATCAACAAAGTATTGATGCTCTGGTGATGCAGAATATCTTCAGAAGCACCTTGAGATTCGCCGGACTGCATCATGTCCTTGATAGATCTGATCTTGGAGTTCTCCTGTTCGATTAGCTGCTGCTTTAGTTTGGTATATCTCTGAAGATCATCGATTATTTGGTCGTGCTTTGAAGACTTGACATCGTTGATCAACTTAGACGGCAAATCGAAAAGGAACTTATTCCGATTGATGAAATCTATCAACCCAGAGATCTTGGTTTCTTTCAACTTGTTCTCTTTGATAGGTCTGATCATGGTCGATGTCAACATCGTCAAGTTCTTTATGGAGTCCTCTATCTCAGAAAGCAACACCTTGTCGTCTCGCATATTCTTCAACCGCACTCTGTCTTTTGGATTGTAGATGCGGACCTTCTCCATCTCTTGCTGGGCCCTTGTTTTCAGGTTCTTGAACCGCTGTAACGTCTTGTCAATGGCATCTTTACAGTCCACGAAATTCACATAATTATCGTCGATAGTCTGCTTCAACTCGCTTCGCTGGCCGTCAATCGTCTTCAGAAGGTACTCGAGCGACTGCACCAACTGATCCACTGGCGTATCTTTGTGCACACTGGTTAGGAATTTTTGGCTGTTGAATTGCCTGGATGAGATCAAGTATTCGTTTATAGCAGGGTCAGTTTTGGACCCCACCACCTGCTGCGTGATCAATTCCTTTACCACGTTCGTCCCTGGGCCACGGAGGGGGTCTTCCATGTCCTCGTCGAAGAACAGACCGTCATTTCGTCCGGTGTCGGAGCCCTTGATCAATTTGTTCAACAAATCGTACTGTTGCTCGGGGGACAAGGTATCTACGGTGTCGACATCCACAGACTCCGGGAGTGCCACACGAATGTCCTCCAACTTGGTGGGATGGAGCGTGTCCATGCCATAGAAGGCTAGGAGTGCCTGTTCGCTGTCGTCACGATTGATCATAGTATGTTATTTTTATTTCGCGGTGAGATTTAAATCGAAGTACATACAGTAAATTACAGCTAAAGTTACAGCCAGAGGTACGCCCGGTCCTTTGCTTCGGCGCCCTGCTTCTCTGCCACCGTGCGGGTGGTCTCGCGGATCAACTGGTCGATCAAATGGGGGAAAAGGTACATTCTATGCTCTCGTATCACGGACCTGAGCTTATCGAACCCATACTGGAAATCAGTTGGTGTCAAGCTCTCATGGTCGGGGAATCTCTCATTGTGCAATTTGGAAAGAATCACCCAGTCGATCTCCTTTTGTGTGGCCCACCCGAACGCCTTGATCCGATTAAATAGCCACAATTTGGTGTCGGGATCCATGTACGAGATTCGGGCAATGGAGTCTCTTTTAACAAGTTTGTTCCACTTGTACCGGCACTGGATTCGAGACCGGGTGCCGTTCATTTTTTCACTTACCAAAGTCCAGTTGATACTTTGGGACTCCAGCTGATTGGTCATCTGTTCAATGATACTTTTCAACTGCTGTTCTTCTACCGGCGACCATTTACTTTCTAACCGGTTGTCACCACACTTGATGTAATTTCTCCATCTGTCTCGACAATCCTCCAGCATTCTGCCCATAATGGCGCCGATCTCTTTCCAGTTTCCGGGCTTACTGGCCCCCAAAGCCCGCAACTTCTGGTCTTCTTCGGGGGTCCACTTGCCTCGCACGTCGTACACGTGGTACTGTCTTCTGACGTGCTTGTATATGGATGCCCTCGACCGGTACGGAATCACCTTGGTCAAGGTTTCCCAAAAGTTATCCTTCTTCCGTTCTGTGGCCCAGATCCGGTTACATGCACCCTTTCTGTCGGTTTTATTCAAGAAGCAGTACCCCTCGATGTAGAAATCCACCGCCTCCAGTTCTTCGGCAGAGAACGGCCGAGGACCTTTGGTTTCAGGCTGGTGTTTGAACCACTCCATGGATATTTTCTGTGCTTCCACCGATAACTGATCTAGCGTCTTTATATGGCTGAAATCCTTCTGTTCCGGCTCCGATGCGTTGAGGGGCTGAAGGTGCTCTCTGATCCGGTCCCGTAACTCCTTATTTTTCCTTCTGCTGTGAGTTATATTGGTAACTGCCTCATTATTACCGTTAATGTTATTTTGAAGCGCAACAATCACTTGGTGCTGTTGATGAGGTGGCAAGTTGTTCAAGCCGTTGAATGAGCTCAATTGCTTGGCCAACTCCCTCGTTTCTAAGATAGCGGCTCGAACTAACTGGTCGTGTTCAGAGGTGGAGTCCAAATCATTTAACTCCGGGTCTATTTCATTATTGTCGGGTTTCTTTCGCTTAGCACCGATCTGATCTACCCCTGACTCACCGCCACGGTCGTTCGAGGCGCCGGATTGATAAAGCTCTTCATTTGCATGGTCTCCCATGTTATCTTCCAAAAATCCAGACCACCCTTGAAATTCAGGGATGATCTCGTCGGAATGCAATCTCTTTTTGTTCCGGCGGTCGTCATTGTCGAGGTTGCCGCCAACATACCGCATGACGGCTGCTTCTACGGCATCGTTGATCTGCTGGTTGGTTTTTGTTTCATCGTCGTCTTGATGGTCGTCATTGTTTTCTTCGGGGGCTTTAGCGCCGTCATCTTTTTGTGGGGCCTGGTCCTGCAGACTGACGGTGTCTTTGTTTGTGGAGCTTAGTTGTACCAACACTTGGGCTCCGCCAATTTCTGGATGTTCGTGGGAAGTACTCATTTGCAACCGCTTTTTAAAGTGTTACCCGTCTTGACTTGAGCAGGGTAAGGGTTTTTCAAAACAAGTGCGACGATGGGGGTGCGTGTGGAGAGTTACGCGTGGCGTGCTGAAATATACGCATTCAAACCAGATGAGAATATAAGGATGGGCCTGTGGCTGGTTTGGGACTTTCTAGTATAAGATGGTTGATATTATAGGTACAAGCGGTTGTGGGTGCTTTGAGGTGTTTTGAGGTGTCTTGAGGTATTTCTCGAGGTACTTTTGGGACGTTTCAAAGACACTTAATGGTTTATTTGAGACTATTAGAAGGTATCAGAAGGAAGTAAAGGTCATCTTAAACGAATCAGTGAACGTAAGGCTAGCAGTACACGTGACTATGAGCGTTTTCTTCAATAAAGTTTCTCCAAATGTTCTACTTGTGCTTCAACCCCTTTGTCCTTTCCTATTTTGTCCTTGGCTGCAAAAAGGAAAGAACACCGTAACATACCACAAGTGTACGTACCATCAGGAGTATATAAAGACTTCCAAATCCCTAGAACCGTAGACGGTAACAATGAGATTGTCACTACCATTTATACTCCTCGTAGCCAGTGTATGTTCACTCCCTGTGAGTTCAGGCCACAGCGAATTATTCTATTTGGTGGCATTGGCAATCCCTGGGGCTTCCGTGGCTGAAACCGTGAAAACCCAGCAGCTACAGGACCTTGGTTTCCAACCCCTTGTTTTCAACTCCGACAGGACTATTGTTGTGGATCTGTCGATTAATGCATCAGTTTATAATGTTAGTGGAATCATCAATAACGACCTCAGTCTTTCTGTAAAAGGGCACAACGATACGTTTTTGACCGTGGATGGGTCCTTGCAGTTGACCTGCGACCGGGAATTGTCTACTGGCCGGTTCCGGACTCATTTTGGTGATTTGAGTTTCGACAACGAAAGCGAGTGGAGTATTTGCAGCTGTGATCTGGGGAAGAGTGTTTTGGTTCCCCGGTCCATGGTGACCCAAAAGCTGTGTCTTGACACCACTGATGTGGTACTCCGGACATATGGGTACACTGCAGACGGTGGAATGCCAGACTTTCCCCCATCTCTGGGATTGTAATCATTTACAAAAATTATTATTGAACCATATCAAAAAATCTTACAATAAACGAATTTGTAGCGTTGCATTTCTGATCGTCTCTGATCGCTTCAATGTCTCATCGGACCCGAGTGGTCATGAGCACCTAAAGCGGTGGAACAGTCGGTAGGAAGTTTTCTTTATGACGTCAAACGGTCAGCTTCCAGGCTTTCTTGATTTCAGTGCCGACTCCTCTTTGGCTCTTCCCATTTGGCCTTAGCCTATGTAAACAGGTCTATTGACATTGGTCTATAGGTGTAAGTCTCGATGGTCCAGAGACATAGTCGTCGGATAAATAGCAACCCCTCCTTTGAACTATATACAGGCATGATTTTTTGGTGTATGTTATGTCAAAATCTCTTTCTTGCATACAGGCGGCTCCTTCCCACCCCTCCAGTACCCCAGACGGGACAACCATCGGGCAACAACATGAATAATCACCGAGACAGTAATTAAAAAATGGCAAACTTCGGATTATCTTGCATATAACTCCATTTTTTTTTCACAGCAATTATAACACAGCTAACTTTATTTGACACATATATAGTCCCGATATACGCCCGTTTGACAAATCCTTCAAAAATATGTCTTCCAACCTAACCCTCAACGGAACACCGGAAACAGCCAGGGAAAAAGGCAGCTTTGACCACCAAGAGTTCAACGATGCTTCTGCATCTGGCAGCGGGGCAGCCCCAAGACCCCCAATAGTTAAGCGAAAAACCAAAATCCTTGTGGGAATACCCCACCCCGACGGCAGAAGGGAACTCACAGAAGACCTCTGCTACGATAGAATCGGGGTGTCGTTCCCATGGGCGAAAAAATGGTGGATAATCACGGTGGTGTTCTTGGTGCAGTTGTCCATGAACTATAACTCCAGTGTATACGCTTCTTCGGTGGTGCAGATCGAAGAAAAGTATGGTGTCAGCGAAGCAGCTGCTAGGGTGGGTCAAATGATTTTCTTGGTGGCATATGCATTTGGCTGCGAATTATGGGCACCATGGTCTGAGGAGTATGGCCGGTGGCCTATCATGCAGTTGTCGTTATTATTTGTGAACATCTGGCAAATTCCCGCTGCCTTGTCTCCCAATATCGGAGGCTTGATTGTAGCTCGGTTTTTGGGTGGTTTGTCGTCTGCAGGAGGATCGGTAACTTTGGGAATTTGTGCAGATATGTGGGAAGCCGATGACCAAGGATTTGCTATTGCATATGTGGTATTGTCCTCGGTGGGAGGATCGGCCCTAGGACCCATTTTCGGAGGCTTGATCGCCAATGACTTGAGTCTTGCATGGAACTTTTGGATCCAGCTTATTTTCGGAGTGGTGGTGCAAATTCTCCATTTCTTCACCGTGGGCGAAACCCGAGCCAGTGTCCTTGTGGACAGGGAAGCAAGCCGGCGTAGAAAAGCCGGCGAGGACGACAATATCTATGGCCCAGGCGACTTTAGAGCCGGACTCGATTTCAAGCAAGTATTGGCGATCTGGAAAAGACCGTTTGAAATGTTTGTTAAAGAACCCATTGTGTTGTTTTTGTCGTTATTGTCAGGATTCTCCGATGCATTAATTTTCATTTGCATGGAGTCCGTGCCGTTGGTGTTTGAACAATGGGGATTCAACACCATCTCCAAAGGATTGGTTTTTTGTGCTGTGATTGTGGGATATTTCATTGCGTACGGAATCCATTTGGTGGATGTTCAAAGGCAGAAACAAATCTATGAGAACCACGGCCCAGCTGCCAGATTACCGGAAAGAAGACTTCTTTTGCTTCTATACCTTGTGGTTTTAGAGCCCATTGGATTATTTGGGTTTGCATGGAGTTCGATGGGACCTGTACATAACCCGTGGATTGTTCCGGTGATATTTTTGGCAATGATTGGTATGGCCAATTACAGTATTTATATGGCATCCATCAGTTACATGTGTTTGGCATATGCTGAGTATTCTGCCTCCGCTACTGGTGGTAACGGGTTTGCCAGAGACTTTTTGGCTGGTGTGGCTGCAATGTATGCTGGTCCCATGTTCAAGAATTTTCTGAAAACTCATCCATTGCAGTGGGCCAACACATTTTTGGGGTTTGTGGCTATTCTTGTGGCCATCCCGGTGTATTTCTTCTACTGGAAAGGACCTGAAATCAGAAGAAACTCCAAGTTTGCCCAGACCTTGGCAGCAGATAAGCAATTGAGAAAAGAACAGTCAAGAAACGTGATTGAAGTGAGTGACGAAGAGGACGAGATCCTCTTAGACGACTTGGAGTTCACGGAAACGGGATCGTCAAACTCGAAGGACCGGGCACATGCATAAATAGATGATGACGAGAATCAAATGACTAGAATCATATAGATGACGAGAACCAGATAAACGAAACCAAACAGATAATCGTAAACTATATGCCTAAATAGACCTGTTGTAGGTTATTCCCTTGAAGTTATTGCCTTGTAAGTCAATCTTGTAAGTCAATCTTGTAAGTTAATCTTGTAACTTAATCTGTACGTTAATCTCCAAGTTAATCTCTTGTGAGTTTGTGGATAATCTCCTCGTGCTGTGGGTACAATTCCAACAACTCGGCCCGTTTGAACAACTCAAACTCCTCAAACACAAACCCTGGCGAAACCATGCAACTCACCAACGAAAATCCAACGTCCACACTGGACCCAAATATCGTGCCCTTTGGCACCATAAACTGAAGCACGTCTCCTGCTTCTGCATTTTTGCCCACCTTCACCGCCTCATATTTCCCGCCCGGGTAAATACAGTGCACTGTCAACGACTCACCATCATGGTAGTACCAGATCTCGTCCGATGCAATTCTGTGGAAATTGGACGGATTGGTCAGTTCCAAAATGAAATGGATACTGGTATAAAGCGGCACGTCATTGCCCTTATTGGACTTGACGATTTGCGACGACCGGTATGTCTCCACGTAGTAGCCTCCCTCAGGGTGGTGCTCCATATGCAATTGTTCGGCCCATTCAGCAGCAGTTTTACCCATGATGTTTGATGTTTGTTATTTATGTGCGATTTTTTGTATAAACATTAGCAGACTGTTCATGGAAGCCGAAAGCATTGGCAGCGGGTCTAGCGTGGGTACGACGCCCCAGACACCCAGAGGGTACAGCCAATTGAGCAGTTGGTCGAAGGAGGAGATTTTAAAACGGGTATTGGAGCTAGAACATGAGCTTGTGGAGTTTCAAGAGTCCAGCAAGGAGCTTGAAAATGCCTTGGAAACAGAGCTCCAGAACCTCGAAACTGAGAACAGCACGCTCCAGAAGCAGGACGGGGCCAAGACTGCCACAATCAAGAGCTTACAGGCCACAATTCGCCAGTTGAAGAACGAAATCAATGAGACAGCCGATAATTATAATGACGAGAAAACGAAGCTCGAACAGGAGATTCGCACATTGAAACAGCGGCTAGTGGAGGTGGAGATCTCCAACGACAACATGGAGTCGAACGACCGGCTTATCAGCAGCAAACTAGACAGTTTGAACCAATTCAACATGGAGTTGCTTGAAAAAATAGCGCTTCTAGAGAATGACTTGCATTTGGAGAAGAAGCACAACACAGAGAAAAGTTTGCATATAACTAACTTTGAAAACACCGTCAATGACTTGAAAAACCAGGTGTTGTTGTTGCAAAAGAACCCGCTGGCCGCCGCCGCTAATGATGACGATCCTGATGTGGACGTCCTGGTGTTGAGTATGCGAGACGTGTTGAAGACAGGACCTCCTGTGTCTCCGTACGCCAACAAGGGGAATATGCGGAAATCCGACTCGTTGCAGAAGCTCCACGAGCTCCTGGTGAAAACGGAAGGGTTGTCAAATAAGGTCCGGAACCTTCGACGGGACTCGTTGTATTTAAAATCGCCCATGAAGTCTCCTTCCACGACCCAGTTGTCCAACCACTTACACATATCGCTGTCGAGGACGAAGGCTGCAAAGGGGATGGATAAGCCCGGGTTTGAAAAGTCTAACACCTCTAATAACTTGACGACTATGCTATACAAAGAGGCGGCTTTGGATACTATTGCTGCATCGCCAGTAGCCTCCCGAATACCCCCTATAGCCAAAGAAAGGGGAGATGCCTTGAAAAAGAAGAAGTCAAGGCGGGGGAACATTTTGGGCTCGTGGTTTCATTAGTTTATAGAAATATACTTAATAAGAAAATTGCTGCAAAAAGTTAAGAAAAAAGAAGCGACCTCGGTGAGGGTCGAACTCACGATCTTGAGATTAACAGTCTCACGCCTTAACCATCTTGGCCACGAAGTCGTCTTTTTTTCAAAATTCGGAGCGCGCACCCAGATTCGCCCCGCTAAAACCCCGTGCCTGCATATACATCCCTCTTATATGCATACCCGCACATATGTCCCCTTATCTCCTTTGCCATTCGATCCTCATAGCAAAATTCGGAACTTGTGATTATTCTTCCTTAACAAAATGGATTACAAGGAATTACCCGTCAATTCACGTGTCACTCCTGTTAACAAGAAAAGACACTCCTTATGGGGAATGGTCCTTTGCTTTGTAGCAGGGGCCTATCTTTTTTGGAGCAATTGGAGCTTTATTGGCTTCAAAAACTCCGATTCTGATATCGATTATAAATCTGTATTTTTAGGCGCCTTGGATATTAATTTGGCAAGCCAGTGGTCAAAGAAATACACATCCGAGCCTCACTTGGCCGGCACCAACTATGGGTTTGTGGAATTCACAAAGGAAAAGTTTGAAGAGTACGGTTTTGAAGCCACAGTTGACGACTACGAAATCCTCGTTAGTTATCCCCACGAACACGATTTGAATTTACTTGTTAATGGCTCGGTCGTGTACAAGGCACCATTGCAGGAAGATGTCATTGACGAAGACGAAACCACACACGGTGACGATTTAGTTCCCACTTTCTTGGGGTATGCTGCGAATGGAAATGTCACGGCAGAGTATGTTTACGCTAATTACGGAACCATGGACGATTTTGCCAGATTGAAGGAGTTGGGGGTCGATGTGACCGGAAAGGTTGTGGTGGTGAGATACGGTTGGATTTTCCGGGGGTTGAAGGTGAAGTTTGCTCAAGATAACGGTGCTATTGGAGTGTTGATTTATTCCGACCCAGGAGACGATGGAGGAATCACTCCTGCCAATGGATACAAGCAGTACCCTGAAGGACCTGCCAGACAGGAAAGTTCCGTACAAAGAGGTAGTGTGCAGTTTTTAGGAGGAATTGGTGCTTATCCAGGAGACCCTACTACTCCAGGGTATGCATCCAAGCCTGGCTGCGAACGTCAAGACCCCTACAAGGCCATTGGAAAAATTCCAGTTTTGCCCATCAGTGTGAGGGAAGTGAAGCCTATTCTTGCCAAATTGAACGGACACGGGGTCAAATTGACAGATAAAACATGGATTGGAGAATTGGAAGGGTTCAAGTACTACACCGGGCCCAGTAAGGCAGTGGAATTGAACGTTTACAATGACCAATTCTACAACATTTCCACTTTATCCAACGTGTACGGAGAAATCAAGGGAGAAAATGACAATGAGGTGGTTATAATCGGTAACCACCGTGACGCTTGGATTAAAGGTGGAGCCGGAGACCCTAATTCTGGGTCTGCTGTCTTACTTGAAATTGCCAGAGCCTTTGGACAATTGAAAGCTGCAGGATACAAGTTCAAAAGAACTATTAGACTCGCCAGCTGGGATGGAGAAGAGTATGGATTACTCGGATCTACTGAATATGGAGAATATGATTCTAAATTCATCACCAAGAAAGTGGTTGCGTACTTGAATGTAGATGTGGCCGTGGACGGTAATGTGTTGTCGATGCAAGGGAACCCCACGTTATTTGGCTTGTTGAAGGACGTCGCCAGTCAAATTGAGTACCCCGGAGAGGAAAAGCAGACTTTATTGGAGCATTATCTTGAAAAGCACGGCGACAGAATTGGAACCTTGGGTTCTGGTTCTGATTACACCGTTTTCTTGGAGCATTTGGGAATTCCTTCGGTGGATATGGGATTCAATGGACCACCTGGCTCGCCTGTTTACCACTACCATTCCAACTATGACTCTTACCACTGGATGGAGAAGTATGGAGACCCCGGATTCGTGTTCCACAACACAATGGCCAAATATCTTGGCTTAGTGGCATTGGAATTGACCGACACCGAAGTGTTGAAGTTGCAGGTAGCAGATACTGCTGCTTATGTCGAGAAATTCTTCAACATTGTCAAGGAGAAGATTCCAGAGAGCTGGTTGTCGCAACAAGTGGAAGATGAAGACACCTGGAACGACTTGTTGACGTATTCCATTTCTGATGCCCAATACGCTGACGATGTTTCGAACGGTGTGTACCCAATTGACTCTGCTTTACCATTCAAAGAGTTGTTGCGGCCGGGAATGTGTCCTAGACACAAGGGAAACGTCATGTACCACTTGAAAGATCACAGCAGTGCCACATTAGGGTTCCTTTTGAATTTGACAACCTCTGATTTGGAGGAGTTTATTGCTTCAGCTGGAGCTTTCGACGCCAAGTCGGCTGAACTCCAGTACAAGCATGATGTCAAGGACTCTTTACCTTTCTGGCAGAGAATCAAGTTGCACTTTTTGATTGTCAAACAGAACAAATTGTTGCAATATTTCGAAAGGAACTTTTTATACCAAAAGGGCTTACACCAAAGAGACTGGTTCAAGCATATCATCTATGCCAGTGGAAGATTCACGGGATATGAGGGACAGGTGTTCCCCATGTTGCAGGAAGCTATTGAAGATGACGACTTTGACAGACTTGTGCACGGCTTGGGAGTGGTGTCCAAGGCCTTGAGAAGAATCAACAAGCAATTGCTTCACTGAAAATTTTAGCACTGCTTGGAGCTAGTGTTTAGTGTATATCTGTTTATTTTAGCAATGCAGACTATGTTTTTGGCTTCGCTCTGGAATCGTAGATCTAGTTGCAGCCATCTCTGGAGCCTTCCGCAGTTAAATCCGCAGTTAAATCCGCAGTTAAATCCGCAGTTAAATCCGCAGACATATAAAAAGCGGCATCTCCACATTTTATTCTCCATGACTAATTTCAGACCTCCAGGGGTGATAGAACGATTCTACATAGCTCTGCAGCAACAGAAGTACTACAGCAACTATGCCATCACTGTGAAATATAACCATTTCCCCACCAAGACCTTGCTTTCTAATGCTTTGAAAAGTATTGTTAGCAAAAACAGTGTTTTTAGTTTGTGTATCAAAAAGCTCGAGGAAACCACAGAAGACGTCCAAAAAGCAGGAATGGACTACGAGGTGGGGCCCGTAGAGACCGTGTTATTCGAAGATGTGGTGGAATACGTCCAAAGGCCGTTTAACGAAGCAGAATTCAAATATATCAACGAAAAACTGTGGCCTGTTGCCAACCACCTGGTTACTTGGAGAATTATCGTGTTTAGCAACAACTACGTATCGTTTTACAACAATCACGTGTTTCTCGACGGGGAGGCATCGGTGAACTTCCACAAAGACTTGTGCCAAGCGTTGAGTAGTGTGTCAAAAGACGCCAAGTTGGAGTTCGTGCATGAGCTTTTCAATTTACGAGTTGATGGGTTTAAAAAACACATTTCTGCCTATGATACTGCAGACATATACACACCGTCCACAATAACGTTTGCCAGGAAGATGTTTTTTGACGTTGTGCCGGAGAAAATAGCCCAATTGTACCATTACTACACCACTGAAGGGTATCCAGATCACGTGAAAAATCCATTTTTTGCATCCAAAAATTTCAAGACCAGCACCAACGAGCTCACGCTTTTAAAAGTGCCCAGTGATACTGTTAACCAAGTACAGGCTATTTGTAGAGCCAACGGATTCACGCTTACGGCGTTTATGGATATTCTCATCCGATACTGTGTCCAGCAAGCTGTTCTTTCCACGCCAATGCTGCTTAAAAGTAATATTGTCATTTCCGGTCGGAGATTCCACCCTGAATTGGCCCAATCCACAAGGTACAACTTTGATGTTGCGGGAAAGGTCATTGCTTTGGCCCCGGTAATGGACTTTTCCCGGAAAACAGTAGTTCCGAAGATGCAATTGGTCAAACGGTTGATTGAAAAGGAACTACAACTGAAACTGCTGTTCCATGAAATTGGGTTGTTCAAGTACGTTGACCCTTATGATAGTTTGCAGCCACCAGACCCTATAGGAATACGTACGAAGACGTTTGAAGTGTCGAATGTGGGGTACCAAGACATTGAGTTCGGCGACTGGAGGGCAGAGGATATAGTGTTTAGTCAGTGTCTTGGGACCAGCACCACTTTCGGGTTTAGTGCTGTTAGTACGAAAAGTAGTATGAACTTAGTGCTTGGGTATCCGAGTGACTTTGACGTGCCAATTGGCAAGTTCAAGGAGTGTTTTCACGGGGCATTGGCGGAGTTTGTTGAAGAGTAATTGAAGTGAAAGGGCGGGATGAAGTAGAGTGAGGGAGAACAAGGACCGGGATGAAGTTGAAGAATAGAGTAGAATCAAGGACCAAAGGGCTTGAACAATAGAGCATTATAGAGTACAATTGGCACAATAGAGTCCTTAAAATCTGTATCTCTGATATAACTATGACAATTATGAACGAGTGACTAAATTGACCAGGCTACCCCAGTGCCCCTCTACTCTCTTGCTTCTGCTTTTTTTGCAACCATTGTGCTTTCATTCTTCTCTCTCTCCTCGTATTCCAAATCTTCCACAAAAGCACCCATAGCATCCCACCCGACATGAAAAACACTACCACAGTCATCAAATGCATCACATACCTATCTACCCAATCCCTTCGCTTCAAAAGTCCCCGATTCTCAATGGACCTCTTCAACATTCTATTTACACGACTCAACGATTTTTCTTCCTTCTTATCTATGGGATTCAACACTCGTGTGGGAAGCATAACTGGTGGATTGTACTCTAGCCATAAGGGCTGCTTTTTGGACCCATCAAACCCGTACATCTGGAGCTTGTACTTGCTATTATAGGAATCATACTCAATGACATAGTGGTCGATTTTTTCAATCTCATGGTACCTCATATAAATAGCATTATCAGTACGAGAAGGGTCGCTGAACAACTGCCGTCCGTCAGAAGCATAAGGTGTAAGGGTTATGGAGTCACCATCAAGGGTATATTTGCCGTGCTGCCAAATAATCGAGGCAGTTGGTTGGGAAGGGTTTGTCGGATTGCCCGAGACCTGGTATAGTGCCAGTTCCCAATTACCATTCATGTCAAATGAATAGCAAATTCCGGGTAAGCTGGGCTCATAGATAAGCTCATCAATAGGGTCGTAGAACAGGGGGCCCGTGATTACTGTTTTAGACTTGCTCATCCATGTTCCTTCAAGTGTAATGGATTGCAGTAATTTACACAAAAAAAGAATCCACAAAACTGGACTAAACATCGATT
Source organism: Yamadazyma sp. yHKS699 (assembly GCA_030580295.1). Lineage (NCBI taxonomy): Eukaryota > Fungi > Ascomycota > Pichiomycetes > Serinales > Debaryomycetaceae > Yamadazyma > Yamadazyma sp. yHKS699. Next base: position 29,980 of record JAKTSQ010000052.1, read on the forward strand.
GAGTTTGGGTTTAAATTTAATCTAGCTGGCTTTATTTATGGGTTTTGGAGACCAGGATATGTTACGTTTAGCATATTGCTGCAACAAAAAGTCGGCGAGGCACGACATTATCTTGGGTTTATGTGCAGGATTTAAGAGGTTGAATGAATAAAATGCCAACTGGGTATATAATCCTAAAAAACCGGTATAAACGTAGAAAGTAACCTATTAGTTACACTTAAATAACCCCTAAAAGTTACAGTCGATGGAGTACTTCAAGTCGTGGTTTGCGTCAAACACTCCCCAGTACTTTTCAACATCAGAGGTACCGGAAGTGTCTGGTTTCCAAGCTTCATCAAAAGCTTCAAAGAAAGCGACATTGACACCCCATGCTCTTAACCCACAGACAGCTTGCTGGAAGTAAGTTTTGGCGTTTGACACACCAGGCTCGGCACTTTCAAAGGCAGTACCTTGGGTTGGCCATCCGGTTTCCCCAACCCAGAAGTTGATGTCGGTGGACCCTTTGGTGGTCTGAATCACTTGTAAAGCTTGCATGATATCATCAAAGAAGGAGTAAGAAGCATTATCCTTGGTTTGTCCTTGCCAGTAAGAGAAAGCGTTGGCAAAGGTAAAGTCAGCAGCTTTGATGGCAGGTTGAGCACCTCCATCAACCAAGACGTTCCAGGAGTCCACGAATCCAACTTGGACGTCTCCGTAAGAGTCACCGTTTTTATCTTTGATGTCCTTCAAGAAGTCCTTGATTTCATCGATTTTGTCGGCCAATTCAGATGCTGTAAGATCCTCTCTGTACAAAGCTTCGGATCCGACGGTGAACACATAAATGGTATCTTTGGATATGTTTGGTAAGTAGTCGGATAAAGCCTGCTTTTCTTCGGCGAAATGAGCGTCGTCGTTGGGCCAAATACCCGCCATGATTTGGAATCCCGCTGCTTCTGCAGCTGGTCCTAAGTTTTGTAACGTGTTACAGTCGGAAACAGCATAGGTTTTGATGATCTTGGAGTAGGACGAAATGGTGCTTAAATCTTGAGTGTATTCCTCGGCACTCTTACAGTTTCCAGCGTTGTCCTTGACACCAAAGTTGAAGGCAAACTAACCTGTTAGTATAGAAAAAGTGACAGGGAAGTCCAAAAAGATACATACGTCACCAAAGGCACTGGCAGTGGATAAGGCAGCAGCCAAAGCAGTCAAATACTTGAATTGCATGATTTCTAACGAATGTGTAAAGAAAAGACAGTTGATAAATCACAAAAAGTTTTCGAAAATTTTTCGTTTGTAAACATTCTCACGATTGACGTTTTGCCAAAAATAGACTTCTAGATTCGGTTTAAAAACAGGGAAGCGTGTGGCTACCAGTTGCAAAAGAGAACGAAGTAAATTTGTTAATAATATAGTAAATCAGCTACTTACCTTTGTGAGTGCTATCAAAACAGCATCTTCAATCCGAACGTTTGGCAATCCCTTTAATTTGTGGTCGAACAAATCAAGCACATTTTCTATGTTGATGTCCGGGTCCTGTTGCACGCAGAACTGGAGGTCTTTGGGATTTCCAAACACCAAAAGAATCCTGTTGTTCTCATTGGTAATGGAAATGGCCGAAGCTTCGACTGAATCGACAGCAGACCCGAAATAGTTGTCACAGTTGACGAAAACAGAAGAAGTGTATCCATCGGGGTGGGCACTCTTTGTGAACACTTCATTGAAGTGTTTGGCAGCCCTTGTGAAGTATCCAAACTCTGATTTGCTGCCCATAACTCCGTAGGCATCTAATGGAGACACAATCTTTTTGTTCTTCAAGTCCACCGTCACTCTGACATTCACTGGCACTTCATGGGTCAATTCGATAGGCTCGGACTCTCCGATGTTGATATACTTTGTCATTTTCAATTTGTTTCTATTCTTCTTGGACCCAGGCGACTTTTTCGGTATACTTAAGCCTTCTTTGAAATCTTTAATCACCTCATTGTTGTTCATGAAAGGGAGGGTGGAAAGCTTGGGAAGTTTGGCTGCGTACTTGAATTTGTCGGTGTATTTGTTTGCCTTGAACATGGCCTTGACAAGGTATGGCGGGGTGATGAAGTACTGGAGTAAACTCTCGAATAATTCGTAGTTATTGAGGTTGGATTCCAAATCGTCTTTTGCGTCTATTATATGCTGTGGCTCGAGGATTTCGTTAAATTTGATCTTCTTGTCGATCTTCACCACCTGGCTGTTCTGGGTCTCTAGTATTTCGTTTCTCTTTTCGATGGAAGGCACGTTTAATATGACAATTTCTGCCACATCGTAGATGGTAGCAGCGCGAGCAATTTGGTATGCTACGTGCGTGATCTGCTCGAGATTGTGGGCATTGGAGGCAGATATCACCGTCGACGGTATGCACAAGGAAAACTGCGCTTGCGGTGACGTTTTCCGAGGCTTTTTGGTGGGCTTATCTTCTTCTTGCTTTCTTTTAGCCATCTTGAAGAAAAAAATACTCATCGCGAAATTCAGAGTTGATATAAACGGCTGTTGCTGTATATAAATAGTACAAACTACTCCTCGGAAGCTTCTTCTTCGTCAGCTTCTTCTTCGAACGCAGCAATCTTGGCCTTGGCAGCTTCAATGTTAAGTTTGGTTTGTTCTTCTTGTTTGGCTTCCAAAGCAACCAAGGTATCTTTCAAAGTTTGCACGGTTTCTGGAATATCTTCCTGTTTAGTTGGCAAAGGAATAGACAAATCAGTCAAAGCACCCATGATCTGAGGAGAAATGGTGAATGGTTTGGCCTTGGAGCTCTTACCCTTTTTGGACTTCTTGGTAGAAGTGGCTTCAAAGAAGGATTTTTGTTCTTTTTTCAAAGGAACAAGATCAGCAGGCTTTTCAACGGTTCTGATGGTGGTTTGAGTTTTCAAAGGAGCAGCAAATAACGAGGTTTTTTTGGGCACAACGTATTCGGGGTCGAAATTTTGCAACAATCCGTGGATGCTGTTGATTTCGTCTTCAAAAGCAGGTCTGGAAGCTTCTTGCAACTGCTTTTCTGCCAATTCCTTGGCCTTGGCCTGCTTTTCTTCTTGTTGTCTGAGCTTATACTCTTCGTCTCTCTTTTTCTTCTCTTCGGTCAATAAAGTCTTGAATTTGGCAAATTCCTCGTTGAAATCAGCCTTCAATTTCTTCATGGCATCGTATTTACCGTCTTTTTCCTTTCTAAGTTGGTTTCGTTTGGTGAGTAAAGCACCCTTTTGATCGTAGACAGATTTGTTGGCAGATCTGATCTCATCTAATTCTTTTTGAATGGACTCGTACTTGGCTTGCACTTCCTTGTTCTGAATGGAATTCAAAGTCTTTTTCAACTCAGCAATCTTGGCCTTGTCGGAGTCAATGGAAACCTGTTGTTTTTCAACCGAACCAAAGTCTTTTCTTAACTTTCTTAAAGCCGACATTTCCTTGACGGTTTTTCTTTCTTCGGCCAAAGCCAAAGATCCGCTGTCCACCAACTTGTCCAAAACACTGATTCTAGCATCAATATCCTTAACGGTCTTGAAATTGGACTTGGACGTTTGTTGTTGGATCTCAGTGACTTTTCTCTTCAATTGAGTATCAATAGCCTTGATCTGGTCCAAAAGTCCCTGTCTTTCGTTCTTGATAGAACCCTGTTGCGCAGCCAATTGCTTCAACTCGTTCTGCAACTCCTTTTGTTTGGCACTGGCGGCAGAATCAATGGAAATCTGATCGATCTTTTTGGTGATTTCGTTGATGGAAGCGTCGATTTTTTCGATTTCCTTTCTCAATCCGCCAACTTCAGCCTTCATGACCGCATCGTCAGGACGCTTGATGTGACGTCTAGGAGCAGTGGAACCCTTGGCTTCTTCGGTGAAACTAGACATTTTGAAACCGATTTTTCAGTGAATGAAATAAATATCTGTCAAATTTTCCGAGTCGACGAGACTGAAAATGCTCGAACGAAAAAGAAAAACGAGCCAACCAGTAATAACGGTTTTCTGTAGATTTAGCCTGAGGATCAAGGGAGTGGTTTGTGATTTGGACAAGACCGTCACGCTCGTGTGTTTGTGTTTATACTAGTATATTTGTACCCCCTTGCCTCTGTATCGACATCGTGCCGTCGTCGTTGAACCCGATCGTTTACCAAGAAAAAGCCGCGTAAAAATTGTGAAAAAAACTAACCATGACAAACTACCAACAGTTGGTGCAAGGGCTTGAAGAACTGGATATTTTGGCCAAGTGGCCAGAGGTGACGCCCATCGACGAGATCTCGGGGGTATCGACGTCACAGTCGGCCTCGGGAGAAGATTCCGACGTGTTTGACGGCCACGACGAAGAGCAAATCAGATTGATGGATGAGCTCTGTATTGTGTTGGATTACAACGACAGGCCTTTGGGGGCGGGAACCAAGAAGATGTGTCACTTGATGGACAACATAAACGCCGGGTTGTTGCATCGGGCGTTTTCTGTGTTCCTTTTCAATGAAAAAAATGAGTTGTTGTTGCAACAAAGAGCTGATGAGAAGATCACTTTCCCGGGCATGTGGACAAACACCTGTTGTTCGCATCCGTTGGCGGTGCAATCTGAATTGGGGGCCAATATCTACCAGTTGGAGTCTGCCATAGACGGGGTTAAGTCCGCTGCCCAAAGAAAATTACTTCACGAGTTGGGAATTCCTAACGACCAAATTATTATAGACCATTTCAACTTTTTGACGAGAATCCACTATAAGTCGTCAAGTGGGAATCAAGATTCCAAGTGGGGGGAGCACGAGATCGATTATATCTTGGTGCTCAAGGCTTCTGGTGTTACTATTGATGCTAATTTGAATGAGGTGAAAGATTATAAGTATGTAACGGCTGAAAAGTTGAAGACCATGTTTGAAGATAAGGAGTTGGTGTTCACGCCATGGTTCAAGTTGATCTGCGACACATTTTTGTTCAAGTGGTGGGACAATTTGGACGACTTGTCGGGCTTCAAGGACGATCAAGTGCACCGGTTGTTGTAGGTAAAACACCAAAGACCAGAAAAGCAGACATTCCCTATTTAATATAAGCACCATTTATTCTTTATTGTTAGTAAACCGGCTCTGTTGAAGTCGTCTCTTGTCTTGTCTCTTGTCTTGCTAACTTTTCTTTCGTGTTTGGCCTAAAGGTTTCCTTTCCACTTCTGGTTCTGTTTCTTTCACCTTTCTCGTCCTATTCTTCTGTATCCTTTCTCATATTCTGTATCGTATTTCTTGCAATTTTCGCAACCATAAAAGTTGCAACCAAAGGACCATTTTTCCATCCACTTAAACACCTGACCCTGCCCACCTCCCATACATGCACATGCCGGTAACACACCCACACTGGTTCTAGCTATGTCCTAGCTCCTCCAGGCCAAACCAAATCGTACGACATTTTGACTCGTCCCCGACCCGCGACTCTGGCCGACTCTGGTGTCGCACACTTCTCTGCGCACCCACCATTTTTATGGCCTAAACTCACCCGATCAACTCTACCAACATGTTCAGATTAGTCGTGAAAACCAAACCCATAACCGCCATCCGGGCGCCCATACGGTGTTTTGCCACCGAGGTCAACAGTGACAAGGTGGATTTGACGAAACCTCTGGTCGACGATACAAAGAAAACCCGAAGAAGAAAACCCACCATGTTTTCTGACAAATTAAACAAGGGGCCATCATTTGAAGATTTTGTCAGCGGGAACGCGGCCAAGATGACATTGGATCCGTTGGAGGCCGCCAGAAAGGACCCGGACCAGCGGTTGCCCAAGTGGTTGAAGGTGCCTATTCCCAAAGGCCAGTCGTTCCATAAATTGAAAGAAGACGTGAGAGAATTAAAGCTTGCTACCGTGTGTGAAGAGGCCAAGTGTCCCAACATCGGCGAGTGTTGGGGCGGGAAGAAATCCGAGGCCACTGCTACTATCATGTTGTTGGGGGACACATGCACCCGTGGGTGTCGGTTTTGTTCTGTGAAGACCAACAGGAAACCTGCGGCGCCAGATCCCATGGAGCCGGAAAACACTGCCGAAGCCATCAGTAGATGGGGCTTGGGGTACGTGGTGTTGACCACTGTCGATAGAGATGACTTGGTGGACGGGGGATCGCACCATTTGGCAGAAACCGTGAGGAAGATCAAGCAGAAGGCACCGCAGATCTTGGTGGAGGTGTTGGCAGGAGACTTCCGAGGCGACTTGGACATGGTCAACATCTTGGCTACCAGCGGTATGGATGTGTACGCCCACAATATGGAAACAGTTGAAGCTTTGACTCCTCATGTGAGAGATAGAAGAGCTACTTATAGACAGAGTTTGGCGGTGTTGGAAAGAGCCAAACAGGCCAAACCATCGCTTGTGACGAAGACGTCGATGATGTTGGGATTGGGGGAGACGGACGAGCAGATTCTCCAGGCCATGCGGGATTTGCGGGCCATCAACTGTGATGTGGTGACGTTTGGTCAATATATGAGACCCACAAAGAGACATATGAAGGTGGTGGACTATGTGACGCCCGAGAAGTTTGACTACTGGAAGAGTAAGGCGTTGGAAATGGGATTCTTGTATGTTGCCAGTGGGCCTTTGGTGCGGTCTTCTTATAAGGCTGGAGAGGCGTTTATTGAGAATGTGATTCGGAAGAGAAGACACAATGTGGGGGAGGCGCCACGGTTGGCGCAGGTGAAGGCCTCGAAGTTGGAGGTGAAGAGTTGAGGGCAGACAAAGAATTGAGCATGTCAGATGAAAAACAGACAAGATAAAGAATAGCACAGGAAATATCAGGAACAGAGTCCACGAAGAACAGGAAGAACATATCACACGACCACAGAGCTGTCACAAACACAAGCATAAACACAAACAGCAGTGGATCACGTCCACAAACACATACAGCACCTCCCGTATATATACAATACACAACCTACAGTATGGCCACGTCTCATCTGCCATCTCATCTGCCACGTCTCAGCTGCCACAAAATTACCCGGACATGGACATTCCACCGCGAACAATCATGATTCGCAACACAATAACAATAGAACTTCGATCTAAATGGCGGAAGAACCAGGGCTTTCTCGGTCCGACAGCAACGAGTCGCTCATCTCCCAGTTCGAGACGACATTGACCATCAAGTCCACCAACAACGACTTCGACGATGACGTGTCAATGGCCCATTCCACCTTCTACAACCACAGCTACGCACAAACGGCTGGTGATATTTACGAAGAAGACGAAGAAGATGACGACGAGTACCACAAGCCCCGACACATGTCGTTCAGCAAGGCGCCGTCGAGCTTGCGGACCAGCGGTGCTGTGCGGGTCAAGAAAGAGGACGAGTTGCGGAACATACGCAAGAAAGAAGATGATAGAGAAGACCGGGACGACAGGGACAAGGACACGAGGTCCCGGTCCAATTCCACGAGGTCTCGAAGCCGGTCACATTCGCGGTCGAGCGGGCAAAGTCGGAGTCCCACGCCAGAAGCTATACGGGACGAGATCAAGAAGTATGAGAAGTACTTGAAACCATCACCATTGATAGACGAGTCGCTAACGAGGTACACCAAGACGTTTCTGGAGTTCTTGAAGTCCAATCCGCAGATCGAGCGGGAGTCGCCCAAGTTCATGAAGGAATCCGACCGAACGTTGGTGGTGTTGTCGCCATATCTGGCGGAACACTCGTTTGGAAGAAAATGGCTTGGGAAATCGTATTTAGCCACGATATTCGAAAGACCCCAGAGATTGCTTGCTTCTTGCATTGGAATAGCGGCGGCCGTCACCATGTACCCGTTTTTCTATAAGATCATCAACTCCAGTAAAAAAGGGTCGATTTTCTCATCGCATGTGTTGAAGGTGCACGGCAAGAACTGGCCTCGCAAACTCTACGAGTTGTGTCTTCAGAGCCAGGAAAAGCTAGACGCCAAAGCTCTAGAAGTGCCGGAGGACTGGAACACCGGAGATATTTATTTGGTGCCCAAAACCATCAATGCCATTGAAGGAGTCATTGGAACCATTGAGACGGGAATCGACTCCTTGTACACCTTGAACTACAGTCTATCGTTCATTGTCATACGACCTCCGGGCCATCATTCCCACGCGTGTCTCCCCAGCGGGTTCTGCTTGCTTAACAATGTGCACATTGGAATAGAATATGCGTCTGAGAACTACGACGTGAGCCATGTTGCTATATTGGATATCGATCTTCATCACGGTGATGGGTCGCAGGATATTTGCTGGGAAAGAGCAGGGTTTATGGGAGATTACGGCAAAGACGAGCAGGAGGACGTGGAGTTGGGGTTCGAACCTCGAGACGAGTACGGCAAGCGAGAAGCCCGGTATCCCAAGGTGGGGTACTTCTCGTTGCACGATATCAAGTCGTATCCCACGGAATTGGGGTATGCCACAAGAGAGAACATCAAAAACGCTTCAACCTGTATTATGGACCATGATTTGAATATCTGGAACGTCCACCTTCAAGCATGGGAAACGGAAGACGAATTCTACAAGCATTACCAGACCAAGTACGTTTCGATCTTAAATCGGGTCAACCAGTTCTTGCATCAGTCCAAAAAACAGTACGATCTCGAAGTACAGCAGTATTTGATGAGCAAGAAGAACAACAACCTCAACGGCACCACCAAGACCCGGCCACCCAAGGCGTTCAAGCCCTTGATAATCATATCTGCCGGGTTTGATGCGTCGGAGTATGAAAACCCCCAGATGCAACGACACGGCATCAACGTGCCCACCTCGTTCTACTCCAAATTCACCAACGACGTGGTAAAGTTGTCGAAAATCCACCATTCCAAGGTGATATCGTTCCTTGAAGGAGGGTATTCCGACGGAGCCTTGACCACCGGCATCTTTTCCCATCTCATAGGCCTTACCAACCGAACTACCAGCACCAAAGTGCCACGAGACCTCGACACCAACCTCTGGAACGATTCGTGGGGGTCGGAGGTGGTGATGAAGGAGTTGACCAAGGGATGTAAGGTCAAATGGGCTCCATATAAGACACCCAAATCGGACATTACCATCTGGGCCAATGAGGTGATTAAATTGGGCCGAGCCATGATGCCCAATGCCATACTCCCCAAGAGTTATGTGTACGAGTACAAAGACGAGACTGTTGTAGAGAATAGGATGACAAAGGGGCTAATCGAGGGAGAGAGGTACGACGAAGCCGGGAGACACACTCGGTCGTACTTTAAGAAGTTGGCATTGCAACAGGGAGAGTAGAGACCACCAGGAGACAAACGGCATACCACCAAGAGACAAAACACCAGAACACCAGACCCGTACACCGGAACACTACCACCTTCATAGAAAACACCTCATACCATACCCTCATACCTTATATACACTTCATACTTCTCCCATTTACCATACTCTCGTATCAAAAACGCGTAAAAATTTTCGACTTAAACTACCCCAGGAGAACCACCACAAACTCCACCTCTGTTCCAATTGAAGGCAGTACAGGTCTAACGCCGTCTATTCATCTGGCTTGATACCATCGACCACGCCAAAATCCAAATCCCCTCTCAAAATCCAATTCACCATTGTACACAATATCCATAAACGCGCAAGTGGAACTTCAAAAAGAAGCAAAAGCCACCAACAAGCCACCAAAAAACACCCCAAAGAACTCATCATAATGAAGGGAAGCCGTAGAAACGGCACGGACGAAGAGATCACACCGTCGCATCGGAATTTCGACAGATCGGGCCTTACGGACCAGCAGTATATCGAACAGTTGTTATTTGAGGTGAGAGAGTTGAAGTCGGTGATGAAACGAAAGGACCAGTTGATCGAGGAATTGCAGGGGAAGAAAGACGCCAAGGCGGGAGAAATCAAAGGGGGAGAATCGGGCAAAGTAGAGACGGTTTTCATGGACATACCGCAGCGATCGGCCAGACGAAGAATGGAGAGCCCTGAATCGACGGAGAAGCACGTGAGTGATGCTGTGGACAGTTCGCCGTTGAAGGAAGTGCATACGTTTGACCGGGCACTCGATGTGAATCGGTTTGCTCCAGAGGTGCCAGAGGCCAGAGAAAAGGCAGTTCCACAGGTCCCAGACAGAACACAGGCCCCAGAAAGGCCACCACAGGTCCCACAAAAGCCAGCAGAGGCAGTCCAAGCTCCAGTTGAAGCTCCAGTTGTAGCGCAAGACACAGATGCAGTTCCAAATGAGGTTGCTGAACCCACGCTCAAAGTGCCGGTAAAAGCCCACAGAAAGCACCAATCGGACGACGAGGTGCTCAAGGCCATAGAAAACAAGCTCGATCGGATAGACGTGCACCACCACGACGATGATATGGACTTTCCGCACGGCAGAAGAGCCAGAGAAGCCACCAGGAACTTTTCCACCTCCACCACCGTGGAGCAAGCAGATGCTTCCGAAGTCACGGTGCCAGAGGTGGCTGATTTGCGGCTACTGTCACCCGGACTGCACTCCAACCGCTCATCGGTGTACTCAGAAGAAAGAAACACGGTGCCTAGCACACCAGAAGATACGACTCAATTTCCACGGGCTGGTTCAATTGATAAACTTGATTCTGACAGAGATACAGACACCAGAGGCACTAACGAAACAACAGAGATGGACCCTGACACCACAGATACCGACAGAAACACTTTGAAACCATCTACGTCTACCTATACGCAAAACAGTGCAAACAACAGCGACTTGTTCCAGCACATGAACCACAGCTCAAGCAGTTTCCAGTCGTACCGGTCGAGAATCAAGCTCCCACCAACGTTACAACACCAGGCACAAGTGCAGGCCGCCACAGGCCACTCCTACAACTCCCATATAACGGGATCACCGGTCCAGATGTCTCCTCAGTCGAACCAATACGACATAAAGACATCTCCAAGCCATACGGCGTTTTCATCTCCCCAAATGGCTAACCCTGAACCCCCCAGAATCCCGTTACCGGCATCGCCAGACGAAAGCCCCAACGTCCTAACATCCCCTTCTACTAAAGGCATTCCTCACAGTAAGACCCTTCGAGACTTAAATATCCAGAGCTTGAAGTTGGACGTTCCTGCCCCGCCAGGGAAGCAGGAGACCAGTCTCCGGTCGCCTGCCATTATCAACACCTACCATGACCAGGGGTCGTATCAGGGTAACCCCGTAACGACGGTGATTTCCGGGCCCGCTTTGGCGGCTGTGTCAGGACCATCGGCCGGTGACTTTCAAGTTCCCAGCACCCCAGAAGCTTTTGGCGCCAATCTTCGGGACAGACTGTTCTTGGAGTCCAACTCCAATGTCTCGTCGCCGGCAGTTCAGTATTCCCAGGCGTCGCCTGCCACTGGCTACAGTTACAACGATTCCATCCGCACCCCAATCACCAACGAATATGACTCGGTGTACAACATGAAAAACGGGTCCCAATCGACCCGGAACGTCAGCAAAGGCACTCTGGTGTTCAACGATACAAGCGACAGTTCGTTTGTGGTTAATCGGAGCGAGGAAGAAGACGTTCTTTTCATCAAACCAGAGGAATTCCAAACCATAGCCATCCATGTAGTGAGCACTATTAGCCCTGGAAACTTGGGACAGGCTATTGGCAAGAAACTTGATGAGATCATGATCACTTTGGCAATCAAAGATCGGAATACTGACAAGGAAATGTGGAGAATCAAGAAATCGTTTAGTCAGATAGTGGCTTTTGATAATGAAATCAGACCCACCATCGAATACTTCGGATTGCCCATACTACCAGACAAATCGTTGTTCGTATCCACCACCCCCAACAAAATCGATCTCCGGCTCAGTGGATTACAGAATTACTTCAACACCTTGTTCATCATGCCCCATATTCCCCATTTGATCTTGTTTCGAATATGCAAGTACTTATCTTTGAACTTTATCAACCCATTGGACGGCAAGATTGGGGCCCGGAAAGAAGGGTACTTGGTGAGGAAATACAAGGGTTTGGGCACCAGTTGGAGAATCCGGTGGTGTCAAGTTGACGGGTCTGTGTTGGAGATGTACGATGTTCCCGGTGGTTCTTTATTGGAGACCATCAATCTCGTGGGGTGTCAAATAGGAAGACAAAGTAATGATTCGGTCGCTGAAGAAAAGGGGTACCGACATGCATTTTTGGTGATGGAGACGCAGAAAAGCTCCAAGCTCTCGTCGTCGGTGCCCAAACACTTTTTCTGTGCCGAAAGTGACGACGAAAGAGACGAATGGGTCGATGTGTTGATTGAGTATAGTCATTTTGGATCACTGACGTCGACCGTCAACTCGACAAATGACGATATTCCCCAAACTCCAAGAAGTATAAACGACTCCACCGACGAAATCGAAAGCAGCCGGTCGTTCAAGTCGCCTGCCAGTGCCAGCACGTTGCAGACAGATTCCAGCGACAAGAAGAAGTCCAAGAGGAGCTTGTTCCCGTTCCGAAACAAAGGCCATACCGGCAACCAGATATTTGACCAGACCAACGACGAGCGCGAGCCACTGGTGCTGCAAAAGACCAGCCGGGGCAACCTCAAGGAAAGAGACGAGTCGATGCAGCAGTACCTCGACAAAATGGGACTTGATGAGCCCAATAAGCAGATTTTCGGCCGACAAGTGGTGCAGGCGTTTGAAATATCCAACCATGCGTTCCTCGGACGCAGTATTCCCAGTGTGTGCTACCGGTGTCTCGAGTTTCTACTCAAGACCGGCGCTGTGTACGAGGAAGGGATCTTTCGGTTGAGTGGATCGGCGTCCACCATCAGACAACTCAAGGAGTTGTTCAACAAGAAGTTCGACGTGGATCTCTTTGACACCGAGTTGAAGCTCGATATCCACACGGTGGCTGGGTTGTTCAAAACGTACTTGCGGGAGTTGCCTAGTCCCATCATCAGCGACCGGTGTTATAATGACTTACGGCGCTTTGTCATGGAACGAGGAAACAACAGTAGCACGTCGTTGATGTTCAGAGAGTACTTGAATAATCCAGATAATATCGACAAGGTGCACTACGACCTCAGTTTCATTATCTTCAAGTTTTTGAAGGAGATTATCAACAATAAGGATGCTAATAAGATGAACCTTCGGAATGTGTGTATCGTGTTTGTGCCGACGCTAAATATCTCGCTTGACGTGTTGAGTTTGCTTTTGGTTGACTTTAGGTGCATTTTCGAGGGGGGAGAGCCGGTGCCTGACGACGAGCGGGAGCAGCTTGATCTCAACATTCCGAGTTTCTAGATCGACATTGGCATTCGAGGCACTTGAGCAACAATCGAGGCATTCCAGGAACATTCCGTGCATAATAAATGAAAAGGTACGACCAAGAAACGACTAAGAAAGGCCAAAGAACCGCCAAAGAACCACCAAAGAAACCGAAGAAAGCAAGACTTGGCGGAAGAAGTAAGTAGAGTAGTAATAAACTGTAACAAGACCTTAGCGTCACGTGCACCAAAGCCTTGTCGTGATGCATCATACTGATAGATCTAAACCACGGCGCGCATTTCGTTCATCCTTAGCAAACCTATTCCCATGTTTCAAAGAAGACGCCCGCCGCAATTAACGGTGCATGATGAGTTGCAGCAGACCTACGCCGATAGCTGCGACCTCAGCATCAAGAACTTGACGTTGGAGGAACAAAATAAAGTGGAAGATGCATTAAAGGGTTGGAAATCGTTGCACACGTCGTTACTCTACAAACTCGAATTGTTTGCCAAACAGTTGACGAAAATGAACAGCGACGAGTTGGAGGTGTTCAATGAGCTCAAGGCTATTCGGGACCAGAACGTGAAGCATTTGATCCGTGTGCAGCTTCGAATGGATGAAATAAGTCGACGCAAAGTCGCAACTAGTAAGGTCGGCAGTGGGGCTGTGAATGCTGGAAATGGAGCCAATGGTGTGGGAAATGGCGCCAGCGGCAGCAGCCCTAGCAACAGTTTCAACAGCCACAACGGCAAGTCGATGTCGGTGCCGTCGCTTCGAAGCAATGGGGGAATCCGCAGCATTAATGGCAACAATAAGAAGAAGCTCTTGAAGTCGTTGCGGCCACAGCCAAAGCAGCTACTGTCGAAACAGGACCAGGCACAGGCGAGCATGGCGGCCAATGTGTCGTGGCAGAAACCAGTGCCTCGGATCCAGGTGGAGGAGGAGATGTTTGGCGACTTCGACCAGGATTTGGAGGTGGAGTGGGATCGTATCGATAAGGAGCAGCGAGAGGACGACGATGATGATTTCTTTGGGTACTACGAAGAGACGGATCCCGAGGTGCCGAATTTGATTGATTTGGATACGGCATATGTGAGTCGGAGCATGGAGAATGTGTCGTTGAAGCCGGAGTGTGTGAAGGAGAATAAGAAGTGGGAGTCTGTGGAAAGCTTGAGGTCCGAGAAGAAGGCAGAAACAGAGAAAGAGAACGAGAGGGCCGAGAGGGCAGAGAGGGCAGTGAAGGAAAAGACAGAGAAGGCAGACAACGTTGATAGACCAGAGAAAGAGAAGGTCGAGAAAGAGAAGGTCGAGAAAGAGAAGGTCGAGAAAGAGAAGGTCGAGAAAGACAAAGTCGAGAAAAAGAAGTACGTCTACACCAAACCCAAGCCCATGAACATCAACAACCTCATGAAGAAGACCAGTGCGCCGCCCAAATCACCTCCGAAGCCCAAACCTGCCGCTGTCCAATCCAAAAGTACCACGTCCATCCCCACCGCCAAAAAACCCAATATCACCTACAAGTACGTGGTAAAACCAAAAGAATCTAAGAAAGCTGCCTCTGCCACCCCTGGGCGACCCAATTCTGCCAGGCGAACGACTACCCCAGTGCCCGCAGCCCCAGCTTCAGGAACTCCGTCTGTGACGTCACTGGATTCTGATGAAGAGCTCGATATGTCGGACTTATTAAACCCCAAGGTGCAGGACCAGATTATCTCCGAAATCAGAGGCATTGACGTGGTGTCGGCTAAACAGATCTTCAACGACATCATTGTTCTTGGAGACAAGGTGTACTGGGAAGATATTGTGGGATTGGATAGCGCCAAAAGCTCGTTGAAGGAAGCGGTGGTGTATCCATTCTTACGACCGGACTTGTTTAAAGGGTTGCGAGAACCCACAAGAGGAATGTTGTTGTTTGGTCCTCCAGGGACTGGGAAAACGATGTTGGCCCGTGCTGTGGCTACTGAGAGCAACTCCATCTTCTTTTCTATCACCTCGTCTTCCATCACCTCAAAATACCTAGGAGAATCGGAGAAATTGGTGAGATCGCTCTTTTTGTTGGCCAAGAGACTCTCGCCGTCTATCGTGTTTATAGACGAGATCGACTCGTTGTTGGGGTCACGGAGTGAAGGGGAGATTGAAAGTATAAGGAGAATCAAGAACGAGTTTCTCATTCAGTGGAGTGAGCTCAGTTCTTCCACCACGAAAGAAAACGATAAAGACGAGTTGAAACACCAAGTTTTGATTCTTGGGGCTACGAATTTGCCGTGGTCAATTGACGAGGCCGCCAGAAGACGGTTTGTCAAGAGACAGTACATTCCGCTTCCCGAAGAAGAAACCCGATTGAATCAAATCAAGCGATTATTGAAGTACCAGAAACACACCATGACCGACAGCGATTTTGAAACCATTATCAAACTCACAGATAAGTTCAGTGGCAGTGATATCACGGCGTTATGCAAGGATAGTGCCATGGGGCCGTTACGGAGCTTGGGAGAGCTTTTATTGTCGACACCCACAGAGGAAATCCGGCCCATGAATATTGACGACTTCAAGAATAGTTTGAAGTTTATCAAACCTAGTGTGCTGACGGAAAGTTTGGGGAAATATGAAGATTGGGCCAAGAAATTCGGGTCCCTGGGAGTTTAAGCTATAGGGTTTAACGAGAGTGGAAGTCATGATATACCAAGAGCCCCAGTCTGGCTGACTTTGAAATAGAGTTACGTGGACTTACTATTGCTTTCCGCCAGTTGAGATCCAGTCATGAGCCGACAAGATAAGGTTTGGGGATAATAACCGAGACTAACGAGAGTGCCAAGTAAAGAATGCATGTGTGGATTCGATTGCATGAGTGGTTACATTCCAGTGATGGCATTGCTGTTATGTCAGTTACATTCTTGTGGAATTCGTGAAACTGTTATCAGCAACAATTATCACACCGGTAAAGTTTATTCCAATGTCACGTCGATATGCCAATGTCACCTCAATATCGAAGCTTGTTTGACACCACAGGCGTCGGGGTCCGTAAACCGTGTGAATCTCAGATTTATGAGAGAACAAGTTTAAGCTTTGGCCCGTAACTATAAAGTCGGTTAAGCAGTCATGACGGTCATCGATGCATATGGCATTCTTCATAAGTTCATGTGAGAAGATAACACATAGTTAAGCAGGCGGTTTAACTACGAACTTGTTTAGTGGTTTATGACTAGGGAGTTGTGTGGATAACGTTACGGGGGCGGTTCGGAGCATTCTTTAAGTATAAAGGCCCACACATTCCTTGGTTCTACATGCATGATCAGCAGTGATTACCATAAATGGTTATAATTACCGGTGGGATGAGTGGTGCATAAATTGTGGCTAGATATGGGTAGGTGGTGGCATTTTGTTGGCGATTTTCAACGGTGGTGTTGTGTTGTTATTGTCCCAGTTGTAGGTCTGAGGCAGAGGCAATGTTTCATGTTGGGCCGCCAGGTATTAGGCACGGCGGCAATATACCCGGTTACGGAGGCTAGAAACGAAGTCTATTTTTAAAAGAAAAATCATATCCCAAAAAGGTAAACATGGCTTTGAGTGGCAGATATCCTTAAAGGGGTGGCTATTAAATGACCAGCTGCAGGGGAGATGAGCAATCGTGGATCGACCAAAGATTTTGGTAGTTGTTAACAAGTCAACAGTGCCGTTCAATTGTGGCGATGTATCACAATTCAATTTTTAGTTTCATATGAGCATTCTTATTGTTCATCAACACTGGTGGGTTTTAGGTTTTAACCCCTTTGATGCTATTTACGAAACAAATAAACAATAAAAGTAATTGAAATAATTTCTCTCAATTAGGCAAATACAGGTCATTACTATGCGATTGAATATTATTTAGTTTGACTGTTGATTATTTTAGAATTCATTCCTATTTTGGTTCAAGTGCGGTGTACGCATAAGATTTACTGTGTGTGGGAAATAAAAAATGTTGAAAATAAAAAACCTTAATCGATTCTCGTACGATTTGTGTTGATTGCATTAACCGAAGAATTTTGTTCGTGTAGATGTTTTCATAAAGGGTCTGCAGTTGAAACACCCCAGAGTATATTTATTAAACAATGGATATAGTTCGATAATGTGAACGGCATTTTGATATATTCTTTTATTGTTTCGTTCCCAATCGGTTATAAGATTATCGGCCGAAAAACAATTTGCGGTTTTAGTTGCATTTGTCAGATGAGTTAATTTGCACCTGTGGTAAGTGGATGTCGTGTCTTAGGAGTTATAACTGTAGATACAGTTACCATTGACCAATAAAGGTTTTGGTGTGTTTGTTATATGCAAAGGCTGATCACAGCTATATAATATCCCATACTCCAGGTCGGCGTGTCGCCATACCACCACAATTTCCAAGGGCGATTTTGCTTAGTGAAACAATAATAGTAAGAAATGTACTTCAATCCCAGCGAAACCTCACCAATGGCCTTATCGCAGCTCCAGAGCCAGCTCTTCCAGTCTTTGTCAAGATCTTCATCGAATCACCCGTTCTTTATACCAAATGCTCTGTGCTTACCGTGCTAATGTAGATACACTAAGACTTGTAAAGACTTACGAAGACTAAGAGGTACAGTTAATCCCATGAAAACAACGCACCTCCATAAGCAATATTATGTCGTAGCGACATTTATAATTTTGATGGAGGTATTCCTCATTTCGCTGCTTTTATCGAATTCGTAGCTACCTCCTTCTAAAAGCTCACGAGAGCGTTGGATGCTTCGCTTTAATCAGGGTGCTAACTCGTTAGGTCATGCTAAAAAATTCGGGACCT
>JAKTSQ010000053.1:0-46492 GCA_030580295.1 Yamadazyma sp. yHKS699
CTGGAGAGAACAGCCCTCCGTGGATATGTTACCACCCCCTCTACTTACTCCAATACACTTGCTGTAGTACTCTTTGTTGCCCGAAACTGTGGAAAGTTGGCTTGTAAAGCGTATTAGCAGTGCTCTTTGAAAATCATAGCTATTCGTGTTACTGCGTGACAGAAATGCATAACTTGTGAAAAAGAATGCTTTTGGCTGTAAGTAAGCAGTTTGAGGTACAAGTGTATGGAACTCAAACATAGTAGCAATATTTGTTGGGGCCTGTGAATGGAAAGAAGTCATTTAAGTGTAAAACCATGATTGGGCAAGCTTCAGTGAAAGCTCTCAAATAGTTTCAGACGCAAATCGGTAAATACACCCTTAGAGAGGGTCAATATTAGCTCCATTATGGTAACAGCTAGTACAGTAACACATATGGTACATACCAGCAGATGAAATGATACAGAACCAAGGCTCTGGCGGAGTTTGGTTCAGTAGTGCCAAAATACTGAGATAAAAAGTCACAAGTTATCTTTGCGTATTTTGCAGCCATGAGGCTTCGAGGTTGTATCAGGTTAAGGCGTGATAAAAGCCTGCAGTTGAAAGCCTGACTGTAATTTTGCACCTGGCTAAGACGTGGCAACCTGCTTGTGATTTTGCATCTGGTTCACACGCAATAAAAACCAGCTTGTGTTCTCCTTAGCCTGCAAAGTAACCTCCCGTCCCAATGCCACCAACCCTTTTCGATTTTCAAGTCTGTATTCTTCTAATAATCTCCCAAGCTGGAAAATATTCATATCTCGTAGCTTCGCTGGCCCTTGGGTTAGCAATTCCACTAAATAATCAATGATGACTTTTCATTTTGTAAAATACCGCCCCGTTCCAGGTTCCTTTCTCCACCGGGTCCTGTACATCCGTTCCCTAGTTTGAATAGACACGTTATCGGGAGAATCGATGAACCATTCTTTCACAAGTTGAGGAACCGTTTTTGTTTTAGGATTCATGGGAAGATCTGCCATATCGTACTTGCGACCCGTAGTTTTCCCGTTTTTACAGTGTTCCATCTCTAAAAAAGAGTTAAATATCTTACCGCGGTGCACTAGCTTCTCTTCACCATGTTCCTCTTGCTGCTCTAACTTGGTTGCGAGTTATTGACTAATTTCTTCAAACTTATATTGTATAAGCTCTTTTAGATCAGCTACATCCTGTGCAACATCTTGTACCTTTTCTGTAACATTCTTATAGGATGACAAGCTCAGGGCCTCAAGAATGGCGAGTCTACGGAAACTGATGGCCCGTCAAGGGTCTCGTTATTCCAGAGGAACATTGGACTGTCTGCTGCATTGGGTAGTTTTCGTGTCTCGTCCACCGCTTCCTGCACCGCTTCCTCCACCTTGTTCTCCAAGATTTCGTCCTTTTCTACCCTTTTTCTACCTCTTTTGCCACCTCTTTTTCTAACCCTTTCCCCAAGCCCTTCTCTCTCACCAACTCCAACTCTATATCTCTCTCCACGCCCTTCTCCTCACCTCCAGCCAATTCTACTCACCGATAAGAATACTGGCAAAAACGCCTTGCTTTAACATAAAACAAAAAGAAGTTAGCCAATTATTTCCAGGTGATGCATTACTACTTATACCAGTTTGAAAACCGGGTAACCCCTTATTTATCTTTGGTCACGTGCCCGTTCAGCTATGGGGTAAGGCGCACTGCGA
Source organism: Yamadazyma sp. yHKS699 (assembly GCA_030580295.1). Lineage (NCBI taxonomy): Eukaryota > Fungi > Ascomycota > Pichiomycetes > Serinales > Debaryomycetaceae > Yamadazyma > Yamadazyma sp. yHKS699. Next base: position 1,692 of record JAKTSQ010000053.1, read on the forward strand.
TGGCATTATTAACAATATGACAGAACTGAAAGTACTGAAGGCTTCTCGGTCGGGAAGGCTCATGGAGCAGATAGACGATAATGTACTACTAGTGAACAAGTTGAAGGACGATCTCCGGCAAAAGTATCCCGAAACAGTAAAAGACGAGAAAATAGGACAAAATGAAGACGACAAACCAGACCAAAATGAAGACGGTAAATCACGCCAAAACGAAGACGAATCTGACTGGAAAAAACAGTCGGAGTTCTACAAGAGCATCGACCCCAAGTCTTTCCGCCAGTACGAGCTCGCTTGTGACCGGGTAAAAGAGTTTTATGAAGAACAACACCAAAAACAAACAGTTGCCTACAATATTCAAGCAAGGATAAACTTCAAAACGCGAGTAAGGGCCAAAATGAGTATATGGGAAGGACTAGAGAAGCTCAACAAGTTGCTAGACGACAGTGACCCCGACACGGAGTTGTCGCAGATCGAACACGCCCTTCAAACGGCAGAAGCCATAAGGCGAGATGGAAAACCTCGATGGTTTCAATTGGTGGGGTTAATACACGATTTGGGGAAGTTGTTGTACTTCTTCGATTCCCAGGGCCAGTGGGACGTGGTGGGGGACACATTTCCTGTGGGGTGCAAGTATCTGAAGAAGATAATCTTTCCCAACAGTTTTCAAAAGAACCCCGATATTCACAACCCGTTATATAACACCAAGTATGGGATATACCTGAAGAATTGTGGGCTAGATAAGGTGATGTTGAGCTGGGGCCATGATGAGTATATGTACCATATTGCCAAAGTGAATTCCAAGCTTCCGATCGAGGCATTGGCGATGATACGATATCATTCTTTTTATCCATGGCATCAGGAGAACGCTTACACGTATTTGATGGATAACCACGACAAGGAGATGTTGGAGGCGGTGAGAGCGTTTAATAAGTACGACTTGTACTCCAAGGCGGACGAGGTGTACGACGTGGAGAAATTGAGGCCGTATTATCTTGATTTGATTGACGAGTTTTTTCCCAAAGAGATTGACTTTTAAAAGTGTATTATATTCTATTTTACATTTACAGGAAAGCAGGTCCTTTATCTAATGGAACAAGTGGAGCCAGTATTGAAATGTCTTAGCACATCTACTGGAACAAGTAAGCAGCTCCGAAGTACTGCTCAATATTATATGGACCTGGTTGTTTCCAGAAATCATTATAAGTGGTCAAAATAGTGACCTCACCATTAGTAGCCTCCAAAATAGATTCAATGGCCACTTTTTGGTTATCTTTACTAGGCACGTTCTTTCCGTTGGTGTCACCTTGTGATGGGTATCCAGTTTCGGTGATCTTGACGTCCATATTCGAACATGCTTTCTGCACCAATGACAATTCAGTGCTGATGAAATCCCCGGCTTGAGAAGCGTCAATGTCGGTGTTAAAGTACGAGTGAGGGTTGATGGACACAAAGTCAATGGGCGAGTTGCTGTCACACAATTCAGGGTTCTGAGTGTAACTGACAGGTGGTTCTGCCGTGGTCACCTGTCCGGAGTATCCAGCATCTTGAAGTTGTTTTTTCACCAGGGAAATCTTACTCAACAAGTTTGAAACCGAACTGTAGCCCATGACAACCGCCTCGTTGGCAATGGTGATAAAATCAAACACACTGTCGCCGTTGGCTTTGATGTAAGCCACCAATTCGCTGACAGGGTCGTCGAGGGAATCAACACCAGCACTGCTCATCCATAAGCCCTGGTTGACTTTGAGACCCAATTTGGAACAGGTGGTCAACACGGTGGTCAAAGAGGCACAGTCAACCCCGTAGGTTCTGATGTGCTTGATGCCTTTGTTGCTGATAAACTGCAAGTCCGACTCCACGACTGAATCTGATTTACAGGTTCCGTCATCAGCGTAGGGAGAGTAGACTATACCCCAAGGAGCCGACAATCCAGAGGATGTGGTTTCGGTGGGGGCAGCTTGAGTGGTGTCTGCGGTAGTGTCTGGGCTGATGGTGGAGGTGATGGTGGTGGTGGTTGTTGGGTCGTCTTTGGTGGTTGGAGCAGTGGTTTCGACCGGAGTAGTTTTAGCAGTGGTTTCGGCAGTGGTTTCGGCAGGAGTGGTGGTTTGAGCCGTGGTTTGAGCAGCAGGACTTGATGTGGTCGTTTCGGCAGTAGTAGTTTGAGCAGTAGTTTGAGCAGGGCTGGTGGTAGTTTGAGCAGCAGGACTGGACGTAGTCGTTGCAGGTGTTGCAGTCGTTGCAGGTGTTGCAGTCGTTGGAGCTGCTTCAGTGGTCGGAGCTGCTTCAGTGGTGGCAGGAGTAACAGCCTTGCCCACAGTCTCATCGTTATACACACTGGTGTATGTGGTAGGAACAGTCGCAGGCTGGTCGTTCTGCGTGAACGTATAAGTGACACCATTGGAAATAAATAATTCCACAGGAGGCAACCACACGGTAGTGGTTCCAGTAGTATAGGTCTGGGTGGTGGTCACAGGGTCAGCAGTGTGTACTCTAGTGACGTATTTGACCGGAGCGGCCATAGCCGTCGATAAAAGCAAGAATGGCAACAACATTTAAAGATAGTGAGTAGTTGTAATGAACGTAGTTTGAACTTAGCTTGAACAAAGTTGGTAATGTAGTGACGTAGTTAACGAAAGTGGGAGCTATGAAGCTTTGGGAGACGCAGGGCGTTTGGGAACTTAGACGGAAAGGCGCTTAACGAATGACGGAACGAAATAGTTGGGTTCCAGGTGTTTTGTGGCGCTGAGGCCGTTATATATGACATCTCTGGTAAATGCTGGTTAAACTGGGTTGCGAAATTTCCATTATCGCTATTTCCTAAAATGGACGAGGACCCAGCGGCCGTGCATAATGTCGCGCAGCTGAAGAATAAATGTGGAACTGGGCTGGCACTGGGTCCTGTTTGGGCCACAAGTGGTCGGTTGCGGGAATGACACATGTGGTGTATGTAGGTACGCGATGTTTCGAGACGGGAACGGTCCTTTTGTGGATTTATGGTGGAATTAAGGGTAGAATCTTGCCGCGACATTTCGGCGACAATCATATCTTTCCAGTCCAATATCTGCTATATTTTGCTTCTAGTTGTTGTAGTGTAGTGTGTTTTTGCCTGGTTGTTCTAGGCTGGTGTTCTTGATACAGGCTGGTGTTCTTGATCTTGGCCACAAGCATTCGTATTTGAACTGTTTCATATGCTCTTTTCTCCAGGAAGATGCTGGTCTTATTGTTTGGAATTGATCGAAGCATAACCATCGTGCCAAGGCAAGAAAGAGAGAAAGAGCACTGAAACAGGACAGTGAAACAGGAGACCACTTAGAAAACCACTTAAAGAGAGCACTGTACCTAAAAAGCATTTACCCAAAGACGTTGAAATCATAGTATTATATTGAGCTATGTAATGTTACAAATACTTATACCAATGGCATTACTCGCCTCTCGTATTCATAAAGTTTTGTCCTGACCTTTGTTTAAAATCGATAAAATCACATTGAATTCATTCTCACTAATGATGCCGGAGTTGCTCAAGTACTTCAACAACGATTTGATCAACTGAATCAACTCGTCAATCGACAAGTTGATGACGGCCGCCTGTAAAATGTTCGTTAGGTTGACATTGTTGGAAGAAATGAACGTCTGGAAGTACAAATAAGAAAATGAGCCCATCAAAAATTGACAGTCAATTCTATCAGTTATACCACCATGGCCAGGAATCGTGTCACCAAAATCTTTAATGCCAAAGGTTCTCTTTAAACCCGATGCAAAGAACCCACCAAATGGCGCAAATAAAGATGCAAAAGTCGCCAATACAATGGAATGGTAGTAAACCGGCTTGATAATCAAGAAATCAATCTTTAAAAAGTTTCTGATATTTTCCGGTACGTGAATGATTTGGTCAATGAAAATGGAGTTGGGTTCACAGTCAGGGAAATTGGAGATGTTGGTTTGCAAATTGGTGGCTGGACATATAAGGTAGTTGGATCTGGACAAAAGGAACGATGCAATGATGGCTGCCACTATAGTACAGAACCAAGCACCAATAAACCCTTCCACCGTTTTCTTGGGAGAAATCGCAATCAACTGGGTCTTCCCAAAAGTGATTCCACACAAGTAAGCAAAAATATCGTTCACAATCACCAAGGTACATGGTAATACGAACCAGAATATCCCGTTCAAGATATTGTTGATGATTAAATGGCTTTGAAACACCACAATCAACAAGGTCATATGAGTGATGCACAAAGACCCGAATTGGAACTTATAGTACCCCTTCTTCAAGTTCATGATGAAGATCATGAATCCAAACACGTACAAAAAGTAACTGATCAATTTGTGATTTCCCGACAACAAAAGCATCAACTTACTCTGGAAAAGCTTGTCGTGAAAGAACTCAAACAACGTTTTACCATCCAAGTAGTAGATGGTGGAAAAAAGAAAGTACCAGTTGATGGATTTGTTCAAGGCAATATTCTTATCTCTAGCGGGTTCGCTGACCATCAGAATGATCTCTTTAAACGTCAAAACTTGTCCCAATATAACCATGAGAATCAATGGCAAATGGCCCGACGAAATTATCACAAGGAAGAAAAGCAACATCACAAACGTCCATATGGATCTGGTGACGAACGCCTGTTTCTTCTTTTCCTTTTCATTTGTCACCGGTTGCAGTTGAGACACCGTAGGCGTCAAATCTGAATCGGTTGCTTCTCCTTTTGGCGCATCAATTGGTTTCTTCAAGGAATCTGTCGACATCGCACACACTTTGCAATTATTCACCCAAGTTACGTATCACACCACAGGTACCACAGGTTTATGCTATTTAAAGGAGCAAAGTGTTGGAAGTTGTTTTCTTGAAAAACTCCAGTAGTATTTTTTCTGTAGCGAATTGAGATTTCAATAAATCAAATTCAACAAAAAATGCGATAGAGAGGATAAGCAGAAGAAGGGATAGGTGTTGTGGTGGGAGCGTGGGGGTGGTCGAGACGTGTTTGTGGCGGTTGCATTTTGTGTTTGTGTCGTTACCTTTTGTTTTTGTGGCTTTTTTTGCCGTAAACTTCTTGCCCGTCAAACTGTTTGCATCCCATAGTATATCTTATCTGAATATTTCACATGAAAACCGCCACCAAATTTTGAATGCCTAATTGGGAAAGTTTTAACAGTCCTGCTCTTCATCCCCAGAAATTCGCACCACCCCGGACGTACCGTTCCCGCGCGCGTCATTCCATGTTCCCCCACCGAGCCTCGCAGCAATGCGCGAACAGAAATCAAAGAAAATTTTTACTCCTTGAATCTATAGCAACAAGTTAGTACATTATTATATGTCAACTATCCAAAACTTAAACTCGTTTGATCCTTTCGCCGATACTGGTGATTCCGAAGCTCAACCCACCAACTACATTCATATTAGAATCCAACAAAGAAATGGTAGAAAGACTTTAACCACCGTTCAAGGAGTTCCATCTGAGTATGATTTGAAGAGAATTTTGAAGGTGTTGAAGAAGGATTTCGCCTGTAACGGTAACATTGTCAAGGATGACGAAATGGGAGAGGTTATTCAGTTACAGGGAGATCAAAGAACCAAGGTTGCTGAGTTTTTGATCACCAAGTTGCAGTTGCCCAAGAAGAACATCAAGATCCACGGGTTCTAGGTTTCTTGTCGGCGTCTAGCCACGCTTCTTGCCAGTTAGCCTTGCTTCTTGGCTCTAGCCAGCTTTTGCCAGCGCTACGCTCACGGCTCTGGATAGGTATTAATATATAACAATCGAAAGTGCGAGCTCATCTCTTTTTCTTATCATAACATATGCCAGGCCCGGGAGATTTGAACTTGAAAAAGTCCTGGAACCCGGCGTTGGTCAAAAACCAGACGAAAATCTGGCAACAGGAACAGAAACAGTTGGAAGAGTACCATAAAATCAAAGAACGACAGAACGAGCTTGAAGCAGAACGAGCTAATTTGGAGTTGATCAATTTAAAGTACAAAAATAATGATGCTGTGTCCAAGAGCGACAAGTTGAAGTTGAGCAAGTTGGACTGGATGTATGACGATCCGGGCGATGTATTGGGTGGAAATGTGAGGGAAGCAGATGCTAGAGATGCAAAAGAAGATGCAGAAGCAAAAGTAAAAGAAGATGCAAAAGATATCAAATCTGAGACCACCACTGAGATTGCAAAAGACACTGCCCGGGTGCCGAAGTTGAAGAAGGCCGAGATCGACGAGCTCGATCCTATGAGCCAGATTCGCCGGAAGTACATGGAACTTGACCCAAAACGCGTCAAAAGAGGAGACAAGGTTGAGAAGAGAGACAGAAGTGATAGGCACAGAGACGGAGAAAAGAGTCATCGAGAGAGCGGCCACAGAGACAGCCACAGAAGTCACAACAGAAGTCACCACAGACACAGTCACAGACATAGGAGCGACAGAAGCGACAGAAGCAACAGGCGGGAGCCCGAGAAGGATGCAAAATTACAGTACTAGTCATTAATCGTCTTCTATTTGCTCCTACTTCTCACTGGGCCTTGTTTGGGACTCTTTCACGCTGAATGGTCTCTCAGGCTCAGACTGAGGTGCCCTTTGGCAACCGTTTCATACCGCATCGTTCCTAGGCAATCCAAAATTAGCTTTTTTGACCGCCCATACGTAAGACACCACACGGCCGCCGACCCGTTGAAAACCCACTTTAAGAACGTCCCCCCGTTCCACCTCCACCGGCTCAACAGGAAAAATCATCGGAAACCAAGACGTGCAGCTGTCCGATGTGTCATCATTGGATATCCAGTTTCCATACAAATTCAGCCGAAACGTCCCCTTCAATGCGTTCACCACGCCCGAAACTTCCACTTGCATCGTAACACGACAGTCTCGGTCCAAGTGGGTTTCAGGCTCTGCTGGCGCATACAGGAACTGCCATATTTTGTGGGGAAGCGTCAAAGGATAATGAACTGGCTGGCTCAAGTATGGTCTTGTGCCACTAGTACTGCCGGTGGTATATATTCCCGTGATATACGACTCCACTTCCATGGGCACCATGATGTCCGGAACCGGCACCGCTTGCAAGATTTCCGGAAACAGCTCGTTGCACCCAAAAGACCCGAGCATCTCAGAAACCACCAAGTGGAACGAGTCCAACTGCAAAGTGGTGACGTCGGCCATGACCAACTCAAAGCCATGTTTGCGTTGGAGGTGTCGCAACACCGGCTCCACTGTTTGGTTTTTTTCCACCACTGTGACGCAGGTATCATCGGGGACGGTGTTTTTACCACAGGCCATCACCATTTCAACCAAAGGGCCCAATCCCGGCCCTATCACCAACACTTTCAACGGCGTGCCTGCGTACTTCGGCCGCAAGTCCAGGAGTGCCAATTCAATGGCCACCTGGTACTGGTGGTACTTGTGGGCGTCTTTTTGGAACTGGTGGTAGATATCTACAGTCAAATCATCAGTCCATGGGCTCAAAGGCTCAATAATGTGCCGGCTGTACTTGTATTTCTGGCCCACCGCCGCCATCACCCGTTTAACTGGCCGTATGAGCAGCTCGTCGTGCACCACCACCGAGCGGCAATTGACTAATAGTGCCTCTAGCACTGAATTCATGTGTTTGACGTAAACGTTCAAATGAGGATAAACCACCAATTTGTGCAACTCAAAATAGTCCAACGACGACTGTGCGTTGACATATACCCAGATCTGCGGACCATTGTCGTACATATCTGGATGAACCGCCTCTAGCGGCACCATAAAAGAAATATTGGCGGCATACTTGAAATGCTTGATCTGAGACATCTGTGCAGCCACCACGAACCTTTTGAGGTCCTGTCCCAGGTCCTGCACCAGGTTAAGTGGCAGGTTTTCCAACCGGTCACGTGCATGACCTAGTCCATCCACCATCTCGAGCTCCACAAACTGCCAGCACTCGTCTCCGCCAAACCGCTTGACCCCGTCCAAATCCATCAAGCATTTACGCGTTATTTTTTGTAGAAAATTTTTTATAAACACTCAACACACTCGCTGGCATATATTACACAACATGAGCAAGCCAAGGTATCTCACAGACAGCGAAAGAGCCAAGATCTTGGAGTTCCAGGATATGATCCACTACAGTCCCAGATACAGCGATGACACCCACGAATACAGGCATGTGATGTTGCCGAAAAATATGTTAAAGTTGATTCCACAAGACTACTTCAATCCCGAAACAGGCACGTTGCGGATCTTATTGGAAGACGAATGGAGGGGGTTGGGGATCACCCAATCGTTGGGGTGGATGCATTACGAGACCCATGCACCTGAACCCCATATATTGTTGTTCAAGAGGGCGGTGAACTACGGGGGGTAGATACGGGGTATAGGCACGAATACACGATTATTGAAGAGTGCAGGTTCTTGAACACGATCATTGACCAGGTGAATAAATACGAACTAAAATGAACACTTGAAAATAGAAAGCTGAGCTGGGGAACTGAAAAATTTACCCACTTGGAAAGCGCAAAACACATACAAGCACAGCGCCAGAACCACAACCCCAAATCCCACATCCACAAATACCTTCAAATACCTTCAAATACCCACATCTATCTGTCTCTATTATGTGCTCCAGGTCTTCGGGTTACAAAATTGGTTTCTTGCTACGATTGCAATTGCATTAAAGGCAATTGCCAAGCGCACCGTCGTTTCTCAGTGATAAGATTGCATTCGGCGGCTCGGGCCTTCGTCCGCTAGATTGGTATGTTCTTATGCCGATGAGGCGTGCGTGTACCGTTTCCAAGAAGTGAGGTTGTACGAAAAAGTGTGACATACGATCAGGAGATCAGATGGCTTTTGACTTCGGTGAAATTGGGCTGCAAATGGGCGTGATTATAGGCCAATGCACATGCATACTTTCCCCAAGAGCGATTCTTCAAGCTTATAGCCTTTCATAGCACCTGTTTTCTTATCGTCTCCATTTCACCCTGGTTGCAGCTCTAATCTCATGTTTTCTAATATGCCGGACGTTTTTGGCCGCACCCTCATTCGAGTACTATTTGCAGCCATTCAGCCCCCCTCACCACACCAGTCCATCGACGACGATACACTTGCATTCGAACGGAGCGAGAGACCAACAACTCGTAGCCAACAGTCCTTTATTTGTCATGTTATATGGGATCTTTTTCTTATATTTTTCTTGTGTGCAGAAAGCCCTAAGAAAAAGTCAAGAAAAAAAAGTCTACTATGCCGGAGCCTGTGTGCAGGACTCAGATAGAGGAATATACCCATATCTTTAAAGTTGCATGACTTGGCGCTTCCCTAGCAATATAAATAGACTCCAGTTCCCCGTAAATCTGAAAACATCTATAATAATTCATTTTTAATTGTATTGCTTTCAGTCCATGATATCAGTACCCCAATTATGTCCCAATTAAACGAAAAAGTTAATACTGACACTTCGTCATTAAGTAAATTTCTTACCCTGGTTTCAACCTTTGAACCACACAGGTTATCCATTGAAAAAGTTGCATCTAGTTTCAAAGTCCATCTTACCAATGGATTGACTCAAACTCAAGCAGCCACTCACTTGAAGGATTTCGGCGCTAATAATTTGGGTGAAGATGCTAAAATTAGTTATACCAAGATATTGGCCCATCAGGTATTCAACGCCATGATATTGGTCTTATTCATCTCCACCATCATTGCCTTGGCCATCAAGGACTGGATTAGTGGAGGAGTCATTGCATTTGTGGTGTTTATCAATATATCTGTGGGATTTGTCCAGGAGCTCAAGGCTGAAAAAACCATGGGGTCGTTACGGTCTTTATCTTCCCCAACCGCCAGGGTCACCAGAGACGGTGATGACACCACCATTCCTGCAGAAGAAGTTGTCCCCGGTGATATCGTGCATATAAAGGTCGGAGATACCGTTCCTGCAGATTTAAGGTTAATTGACACCATGAATTTGGAGACAGATGAGGCTTTATTGACAGGAGAATCTTTGCCAGTGGTGAAAAATCACACTGATGTGTACACTGATTCTTCAGTTCCAGTTCCCGTAGGTGACAGATTGAATTTGGCCTACAGTTCTTCTGTGGTTTCCAAAGGTAGAGGAACAGGAATTGTTATCGGCACGGGTTTGGAAACCCAAATCGGTAAGATCGCCAGTTCTTTAAGAGGCGGCAGTTCGATCGTACAGAAAGTCGATAAATCCAACAACAGAGTCCCCAAAAAGAGAGAATATCCCAAAGCCTGGAGCCAAACCGCCTACAACCTTATTTGTAACATTTTGGGGGTAAATGTGGGAACTCCTTTACAGAGAAAATTGTCATGGTTAGCCATCTTTTTGTTCTGGGTGGCTGTTTTGTTTGCCATTGTGGTTATGGGATCACAAAAGTTCATTGTCAACAAAGAAGTGGCTATTTATGCTATTTGTGTGGCATTATCGATGATTCCTTCAGCCTTGATTGTGGTTTTGACCATCACCATGGCTGTTGGGGCCCAGGTCATGGTCAACAAGCATGTCATTGTCAGAAAACTCGACTCTTTGGAGGCTTTGGGAGGAATCAACGATATTTGTTCCGACAAAACTGGAACTTTGACCCAAGGTAAAATGATTGCCAAACAAGTGTGGATTCCAAATGTCGGAACCTACAAAGTGGACAATTCCAACGAAGCCTTCAATCCAACTGTTGGAGACGTTTCTTTTGTCAAGTATTCCCCTTACTTCATCAAAGAATCCGATGAAGAAATTGATTTCAGACAAATGCCTGAAACCCACCCCAAGAACTTCGAAAACTGGATGCTTACTGCCACTTTAGCCAACATTGCCACCATCAACCAAGCCAAAGATGAAGAGTCTGGGGAAGTGGTCTGGAAAGCACATGGAGACGCCACGGAAATTGCCATTCAAGTTTTCGCTACCAGATTGAACTATGCCAGAGAGTCAGTAGTTGAAGACGGTAACTACGAACATTTGGCTGAATTTCCCTTCGACTCTTCCATCAAGAGAATGTCTGCTATCTACAAACAACAAGACCACACTACTGTGTTCACCAAGGGTGCCGTTGAAAGAGTTTTAGCATGTTGCACCCATTGGGTTGGAGGTCACGATCGTGAAGAATTGAATACCAGCCAACACGATGTGCAAGAGCCTAAAGAGTTGACACAAGAAGACAAGGATTTTATCGAGTCCAATATGAACTGTATGTCGTCCCAGGGATTGAGAGTTTTGGCTTTTGCAACCAGAGATATCTCCAATGGATCTATTGACTCCTCCAACAGAGAAGAAGTTGAGCAGAAGTTGATTTTCCAAGGGTTGATTGGAATCTACGATCCTCCCAGAACTGAAACTGCTGGCAGTGTTAAGGCTTGCCACAGAGCAGGTATTAATGTTCATATGTTGACTGGAGACCATCCAGGTACCGCTAAGGCCATTGCTCAAGAAGTTGGAATTTTACCCCACAACTTATACCATTACTCCGATGAGGTGGTCAAGGCCATGTGTATGACCGCCAATGAGTTTGATTCTTTGTCAGACGAGGAAATTGACAATTTGCCTGTGTTGCCATTGGTGATTGCTAGATGTGCTCCTCAAACCAAGGTCCGGATGATTGACGCCTTACACCGTCGTAAAAAGTTCTGTGCCATGACTGGTGATGGGGTTAATGATTCTCCTTCGTTGAAAATAGCAGATGTGGGTATTGCCATGGGTCTTAACGGTTCAGATGTGGCCAAAGATGCTTCAGATATTGTTTTGACCGACGACAATTTCGCCAGTATTTTGAATGCCATTGAAGAGGGTAGAAGAATGGCCTCCAACATCCAGAAATTCGTGTTGCAGTTGTTGGCAGAAAATGTGGCCCAGGCGTTATACTTGATGATTGGATTGGCTTTTATTGACGAGTCTGGATTTTCCGTGTTCCCATTGTCTCCCGTTGAAGTGTTGTGGATCTTGGTGGTGACCTCGTGTTTCCCAGCCATGGGTTTGGGTCAAGAGAATGCTGCTGAAGACATCTTACACCAGCCGCCAAACAACGAGATTTTCACCTGGGAAGTCATCATCGACATGTTAGCCTATGGATTCTGGATGGCTGTTTCGTGTATGCTTTGTTACGTGGTGGTTGTGTTTGGTGTGGGCGATGGGTACTTGGGAGTGGACTGTAACTCCACCAGTGCTGATGCCAACGTTTGTGATTTGGTGTTCAGAGGAAGAGCTGCTGCTTTTGCTAACATGACATGGTGTGCCTTGATCTTAGCCTGGGAATGTATCCACCCCACCAATTCTTTGTTCCACATGAGACAAGATACCGATAATTCCTGGTGGAAGCAAACTGCCATTGACTTATGGGGCAACCAGTTTTTGTTCTGGTCTGTCATGGCCGGTGTTTTCACGGTTTTCCCAGTGGTGTACATTCCTGTGATTAACGATAAGGTGTTTTTGCATAAGCCAATTGACTATGAATGGGGAGTGGCTGTGGGCTTCTCCCTCTGTTTCCTTTTGGGAGCCGAAGCGTGGAAATGGTTCAAGAGGTTGTATAAGAGAAGAGTGGTGAGAAAGGTGCAAAATCCTGAATATGAGTTGGAAAGAAACGATCCGTTTGAGAGATATGCTTCTTTCTCGAGATCCAATACCATGGAGCCTGCATTAGGACGTTAGTTGTCTTAGTTTGTCCTTGACTGTCATTTGTATTTTACATAGACGTTTATTATATGTGAGTTTTCTGTATCTACTGTTGTATCTTTTCTATCTACTGTTGTGTCTTTTATTCTCTATCTTTATTCTCTATCTTTATTCTCTATCTTTTACTCTCTATCTTTTACTCTCTATCTTTGTTCTCTAATATTCTTGTTCCCACTGCTCCTCTTCTACCTCAACTGCTGGTCCTTCACCTCCAAATCAGCCCCCAAGTGCTTGGTGTTGCCGAAGTCCCGGATCGTACCGTTCCCCGTAGCCTTATCTATATCTATAATGGCAATAGACGTATTAAATGGCACCTTCAACTTTTCTTTCGTCAAATGCCCACTGAGCCCGTACTTCTTTTTCCCGTACAAGTAATTGAAATACGACGTCAAAACACCCCCATGTGTACACACCAACACATTGGTTGCGTCACGGGCCACGGCACCCTTGACTATGCCGCCAAATGCCTGGTCTAGCCTCTCCAAAAGCTCAGGTTCCTTCTCCCCCATGTTCCTGAAATCATCACCATACTGCGCTATAGCATCTCTAATTTGCATCCCTTGTACCACTCCCATATACCGCTCTCTCAAAGCCGAGGACGTCTCCAACACCAAGGCATTCTCCTGGTACTTCAAAATGTACCCTGAAGTGTTCACACACCGAACCAAGTCGCTGGAGTAGACCTGGTCAAAATGGACCAGAGATAACAGCCGTCCCAATTTATCCGCCTGGTCTTTTCCCGTATTGTTGATGTCCACGTCTAAATGGCCCTGCATGATCTTCTGAATGTTGTGATCCGTCTGGCCGTGTCTGACCACAAAAATCCGGACTATGTTGGCGTCTGTGTTGGGTAGCACATCCACAGTCATGCTAGATATTTAATTATATTTATGCTGAGATTTTACTATTTATCTGCGACATTTTTGCAGCGCTCTTCACTTGCAGATTCATTGGTCGTTTTTGCAGCTATTTATTTATTTTTATTGATCAAGGCCACTTCGTGCCGGACCTGGTCCAACACATCCCGCTTGATCTTGTACCCATGTGCGTCTGCTTCCGGGTAAATTCCCGCGGTAAGCTCGTGTTTATACGTTTTTAATGCCTGAACCGCATCGTCGTGTACATTGGCATACTCCTTGACGAATTTGGACTTGGGGGCATCTTTGGGACCGTTCATTCCCAAGAGATCGGCCATCACAAGCACGTGGCCGCTACACTGGGGTCCTGCTCCGATTCCAATCGTGGGAACCTCGAGGTTTTGTGTGAGGATGTCTGCCAACTTATTGGGGATACATTCCAACAAAATAGCAAACACTCCGGCTTCCTGGAGCGCCAAACAGTCGTTGTAGATCTTGATGGCGCTTTCCACGGTGTTCCCCTGCAATTTGAACCCGCTCAAGGAGTTGTGTCGTTGTGGGGTTAGTCCCACATGTGCCATGACCGGGATTCCAGCGCCCACAATCTTCGAAACCGTAGGCACGATCTCCAGGCCCCCTTCAAGCTTGATGGCCTGCACGCGTCCCACCTTGACAAGCTCGATACTGGTACTCAACGCCTGTTCGGGTGATATTTCGTAAGTGCCGAACGGTAAATCTGCCACTAAAAACGACTTGGAATTGCCCCTTGAAACGGATCGTACATGGTACAAGAACTCGTTGAAATCAAGCTCGTTGGTGTCGTTATACCCCAACGCTACCATGGCAAGGGAATCGCCCACCAAATTGATGTCGATATCAGCATTTTCTGCAAACTTGGCGGTGATAAAATCATGTGCTGTAACCATGGATATCGTCTGCTTCTTTTTGTACAACTGGAATATGTCGGCCAACGTGCTTCGAGACGTCTCGTGCTTGAACGACAGCGCCACTCTGCCGCTGCAGGAAAACGATCTGGAAAAGTGTCTCCACATGATGATACAAGAAAATTTCATCTCACTTTTCGATTAGTCACTGAATATGAACGTGCCGGGACCGGTGATTTGAGCTGGTGCCCTAATTACTTCATCTGAAGCCCAATGCAATGGTTTGGTGACAAAATTGACACTCATCCACATCCACCCCCAATACGGTAAAGGTATCCGAAACAGCCACGCCTAGTGTATTCGCAACTCGAATTTCCATGAAATATTTCATTTTCAACTATCTTTCTTTTTTAATCATGGTCACTATCGACAAGTCATTTATCATGAACCACACGTGTCTCCGTGTGAAGGACCCCAAGGTTTCGGTGGCCTTCTACACCAAGCACTTTGGAATGAAGAATATCAGACAATTGAGCTTGGGCAACTCAACGTTGTACATCATGAGTATTGAGACCGAGTCCAACAAAAACCAGCCTTGGGCCGGCATAAAAGGGATCTTGGAGTTGTGCCATGAACACGGGTCGGAAGACGACGACTCGTTCAAGGTCAACAATGGAAACGGGCCTGAATTCAGAGGGTTCGGCCATATTTGCTTCTCGGTGGATAATATCGAGCAAACGGAAGCTAATTTACTAGCCGAGGGCGTGCGGTTCCAAAAGAAGCTAAGTGACGGTAGACAGAAGAACATTGCGTTTGCATTGGACCCTGATGGGTACTGGATAGAGTTGGTGGAGCACCAAAACAACAAGGTCGAAGGAAAGACCGAATTGTCCAGCTACAAATTCAACCACACGATGGTTCGGGTGAAAGACCCTAAGAAATCATTGGACTTCTACCGGAACAAGTTGGGCATGAAGTTGTTTGCTTCCCACCGGTTTGAAGACGCCAAGTTCACGTTGTACTTCTTGGGGTACCTCCACGACGAGGCTTTTGTGGAAGATTCCATGGAGATATCAGCCAGACACTCGCAGGAGTCGTTGGTGGAATTAACCCACAATTGGGGCACCGAAGACGACGAGTCGTTTTCTTACCACAACGGTAATTCCACCGATGACGGGGCGGTCCAGGGCTATGGCCATATTTGTGTTACGTGTGATGATGCTGGTAAATTTGTCAGTGAGCTCAATCACGAATTTGGCGATGAGTTGGACTGGTCTGTCAAACGGGGTGATGTCGAAGCACTCCCTGAATTGTCGTTTCTCAGAGACCCAGACGGATACTCGGTGGAGATCATCCCTGCCAAGTTTTTGGCGGAAGAGTCCAAGTTGTAGTTGAACTGCGCCTCGTAAATAAAAGTGTCAATAAAAGTGTCAAAAGTGTCAACAATATTTTCTTTCAACGTCATATGGGTTTAGTTGTTAGTTTGATTCTGCACCAGAACTCTAAGAAGGTCCAAACCTCCAGCCGGGCATCGGGCCGGTCTGTAGAAAAGGTGAAAGGCTTGATCAAGAACCACCCTATTTTGGTGGTCTCAAAAGTATGTAAACTGGTTGAGTTACCCGGAGCCACTACTAACGGTTTAGAGTTCCAATTCTGAAGGCAGATCGGCCTTGAACACATTGAAGATTATTACAACAGACACATACTTCCTTGATTTGGATAAGATTGACGGGGGAGCAGATATTCATGCGGCTTTGGTGGAGTTGACAGGCCAGAGAACGGTGCCGTATATTTTTATTGGAGGCAAGCACATTGGGAGTTTTGACGACTTGCTGAGGATGCAGTCCAAGGGCAGGTTGGAGCCTGCGGTCAGGGGTGCCACCAAGGCGTAATAATAGCTAAATAAGCTGTGAAATAAGGCGGTCTGAAAGAGCTAATAAGACAGTATGAAATAACTAAATAAGACAGTATGAAATAACTAAATAAGACAGTATGAAATAAGACAGTATGAAAGAACTAAATCAGACAGTATGAAATAAGACAGTATGAAAGAACTAAATCAGACAGTATGAAATAAGGCATTATGAAAGAACTGATTAGACAGTATGAAACAACTAAATAAGACAGGAAATAACTAAATAAGGCCAGGTGAAATAGGGCCGCATGAAATATCTAAACTATATCTATGTGCTTACTATATGCTTATTATATGCCAAAAAACATCTCTAACTAATATCTATTTATCTCAGCCGATCTCTCCAACGGTTTCTGCAATTTTTGCAGTTTCCACACTTTCCACACTTTCTTGTTCTCAGCAAAAAGCAACGTCCATGGATCCTTTATTACCAATCTTTTTTGCCGGATTGATATATTATATGTTCAGTTTCTTCAAACGTCAATTTTCCACAAAAATGGTTTCTCCCCAAGCAACACAAAAAGTCCAAGCATTGATCAAAGACCACCCTATTTTCGTGGCTTCAAAGGTATGTGACAGTTTAACAACTAATAAACCCAATTCTTTACTAACGTCTTCAGAGCTGCTGTCCTTACTGTACGTCTGCCAAAAACACCTTGAGTTCCATCACCAAGGAAGCCTACGTGCTTGAATTGAACCAGATCGAAGACGGGTCTGATATTCAAGATGCTTTGTATGAATTGACGGGCCAAAGAACCGTGCCAAATATCTTTATTGGAGGGGAGCACGTTGGAGGAAACTCTGAATTGCAGGCCTTGCACTCCAAGGACCAATTGGAGCCTAAGATCAAGGCTGTATTGTAAATAGAGCTAGAGCTAGAATGTGTTTAATCAGTGCCAGTTTTTTACTTAATCTACTTCTACTGTTGTACTCTTTCTCTCCTCGTACTATATCTCTTCTCTTTCTTGTTCTTTCATTCTCTTCTTGTCCTGCTCTTCTTGTTCTTTAATCCTGTCCCTTTCTTGTTCTCGAACCCTTTCTCCTCTCCCTTCTTACCACTTCTCATCTTCTCAAAAAAATCTTCATGTCTAACATAGCTCTCAAAGTACGCCAGGCCGTGCCCTCGATAGACCCCGTCGTCGCCGACTACGCCGTCGGGTACATCCAGCACGTGTCCAGCTCCACCGAAGATATCGTCCTAAGCCAACAGCTCAACATAGAAGCAGAACTACACTACATCAATCAGCTTTTAATTGACGCCGGAGGCTCTTTAGAAAAAGTCGACGGATTGACCGAAAAAGTGGTGGAGGAGTTGACCAAAAAGCTCAAGGACAACTTGGCCAAGCTTGAGATCACCGGGGATACATCCAAGCGTCTTTTGGATATCAATTTATTGAAACAAAACAGCAGTAAAAGAGATATCAATTCATCTTTGGCATTATTGAATGCCAGCAGTAACATCGAGCATACCGGTAGACTGATGGAAAGTCGGGTGGATAGAAAGAAGTTGGAGAAGCAGGAGAGGAAGATTGCCAAAAAAGTGGCCAAAAGAGCCAACCAGTTTGTGCAATATGAAGCATCTAAGTTACTCAATGAGAAGAAAGACGATGATTATGATTCGTTCTTTTTGGAGATCAATCCTTTGGACTTTGGTGGAAGTGCTGGTAAGTCCAAGGACATCAAGATCGAAAACTTTGATTTGTATGTGGGAGACGCTAGAAGAATCTTAAGTGAAGCTACTTTGACCTTAAGTTATGGTAGAAGATACGGTTTGGTGGGGCAGAACGGTATTGGTAAGTCCACGTTGTTGAAGGCATTGTCGAGAAGAGAGCTTAATGTTCCCAAACACATCACCATTTTGCATGTTGAGCAAGAAATAGTGGGAGATGATACTCCTGCTATTCAAAGTGTCTTGGATGCCGATGTCTGGAGAAAGACCTTGTTACAAGAAGAAGCCAAGATCAACGAGCGGATAGCGGAAATTGAAGGGTTAAGGAAAGAGTTTGAAGAAGAAAGTCAAGAGGTCAAGAAGTTGGACAACGAACGTGATGACTTGGAGAACCATTTATTGACGATTTCTGAGAAACTAGAAGACATGGAAAGTGATAAGGCCGAAAGTAAGGCTGCTGCTATTCTTCACGGGTTGGGATTCACCATTAAGACCCAGAATTTGCCCACCAAACAATTTTCTGGTGGTTGGAGAATGAGATTATCGTTGGCCAGAGCCTTGTTCTGTCAGCCAGATTTATTACTTTTGGATGAACCTTCTAATATGTTGGATGTTCCGTCCATTACATACTTGGCTAACTACTTGCAGAGCTACGAGTCCACTGTGTTGGTTGTTTCGCACGACAGAGCCTTCTTAAACGAAGTTGCAACCGATATAATACACCAGCATTCAGAAAGATTGGACTACTATAGAGGTGCTAATTTCGACTCATTTTATGCCACTAGAGAGGAAAGAATCAAGACCCAAAGAAGAGAATACGAGGCCCAATTGGCTCATAGACAGCATCTTCAGTCGTTTATTGACAGGTTCCGATATAATGCTGCGAGAGCTGCTGAGGCTCAATCCAGAATTAAAAAATTGGAAAAGTTGCCGGTCTTGGAAGCCCCCGAAGACGAAAAGACCATCACGTTCAAGTTCCCGGACCCCGATTCGTTGTCGCCTCCAATTTTGCAGTTGAACACCGTGAAATTCGGTTATACCCCAGACGAGATCTTATTGCGTAATGTGGACTTGGACGTACAAATGGACTCTAGAATTGCCGTGGTGGGTGGTAACGGTACCGGTAAAACCACGCTTTTGAAGTTAATTCTTAACCAGCTTGAACCTTTGGACGGGTTGGTCAATAGAAACGGAAGATTGAGAATAGGATACTTTGCTCAACATCACGTGGATTCTATGGATTTGACCTTGAGTGCTGTCACGTGGATGGCCAAAACCTTCCCCGGTAGATCCGACGAAGAGTACAGAAGACACCTTGGCTCGTTTGGTATAACTGGATCCTTAGGGTTGCAGCAAATGCAATTGTTGTCGGGAGGACAAAAGTCCAGAGTTGCGTTTGCAGCCTTGTGTTTGAACCAGCCCCACATTTTGGTGCTAGACGAACCATCCAATCACTTGGATACCCAGGGTTTGGACGCGTTGGCCGATGCTTTAACCAATTTCAAAGGAGGGGTGTTGATGGTTTCCCATGACGTTGCTATCATTGATAAAGTGTGCAATGAGATATGGGTCACAGAAAACCAGTCCGTCACCAAGTTCCCTGGAACGATCAATGACTATAAAAAGAGTATATTGAAGCAGGCCGATAAGGCCGGTGTTGTCCGGAGACACTAGAATTAGGTAGTCTACTATATAATCCAAAAGTGAGCTTTAGTTGCAAATCGCATCGCAGAAATGTAAATCGACAAATCTGAAATGAAGCTCTTGTCCAAAGTCAAGATTTTCACGGGATTGGTGGCCTTTTACGGGTCCTCGGAGGCATATCTACATCTACGAACGCAGCAGGTGATCGAAGACCGCAAAAAGAATGTCCACAAAGCGTTGTATACGCAAAATGGATCGGATATTGATACTTCCAAGTTCAAATCAGCAACAGTGGCTGGCATGTTTATAAACCCGTTTGAAGAGTACCGGCCACAAACAGGCTTCGAGTTCTTGTTTGTGAGACTTATGGAGCTCGTGGAGAGCTTCTACGGCAACAAGATCGAACTCCACGACCATTTGCCAGACGACCACACGGTTGAAGACCATTTAAAGATCCACAAGCCCGATTTGCAGATGCTAAAGCGAAATACGGTGTTGCTACAGGAGTGCTTGCTTAACGGCGATTTGGCCCCCATATACGCCACATCCCGATGGTTTTCCAGAACTAAATTACCACCTATAGGGGACCAGATGCTTTTTACGTGGTTAGGCCAATCGTGTGCGTTGGTACAGATTTCCGGCATCAATTTCTTGACAGACCCCATACTAAGTGACCACTTGATAACCCCGCATTTGGGCCCCAAGCGGTTGAACAAGTCTCCAATGGACATGGAAGATATTCGGCAAGCTACCGATAACAAATTGCACTTTGTGATGGTGAGCCACGACCACCCCGACCATTTGGAAACGGACTTGATCAAGAAAATCGGGAACAGCAGTACCTGGATTGTGCCTTTGGGGCTCAAGAGCACTTTGGCTCGAAAAGGGGTGTATAATGTCATCGAGATGGATTGGTGGGACCAGGTAGACTTGAGCCCGTACCTTGACCCCCAAATCAAAGATAAATACGAATTGGTGTGTGTGCCGGCCATGCATTGGAGTGGCCGGCATATAGTGGACGCCAACTTCTCGTTGTGGTGCTCGTATATCGTGAGGAAGAACGATAAGTCGATATTATACCATGCTGGAGACACTGGGTACCTGAAAGAGCTATTTGAGATTGTGGGGAAGAAATACGGGCCAGTGAGTGTTTCTCTTCTTCCCATCGGCCAGTATTGTCCGTCGTGGCACCAGAAACCTCGCCATATCTCGCCACAAGAGAGCTTGAAGATCTGTGACCATCTCCAGTCCAGTCATATGATGGGAGTGCATTGGGGAACGTTTAAATTGAGCAGTGAGCCGATTTTGGAACCCAAGACGCTTCTCACTGCATTGGCTCGGAACATGAACAAGGGCCTGGTGTACAAGGCCCCGGAATTTGGAATGACTTATCTATTTGATATCGGCAAAGATATCGAGTATAAATTACAGTGAAATACATTTCCTATATACACCTGGCTCTCTTTTGGCACCTCTTCTCTTACCTGTCTCATAAGCACCTCTTCTCTTACCTCCTACTGCTCTCCTTCTCTTACCTCCTACTGCTCCTTCGTCACCGAAGCAATCGTCTGTCTTTGGCTCAACATCATCGCTTTCTGGTATGCCTGAAAGTCCGAGTCCGACCGGATCACAGACCCAATCGACATAAACAATCCAAACGTACCAACAGACCCCATAATATACTGGCCCAAGGTCCTGACAACCCCATTGGGACCAGGTCCGTTTTGTAAGATGGAAAAACCGCCAAATAAAACTCCCACACAAACCCCCACAGTGGACCCCATTATGGCCCCCATTTTGAACTTGTCGAAGTTGGAGGGCTGGTTCTGGACGTATCTTTGTTGCTGGATTGGAGGCATTCTACTTTTTACAGGATTCGATTCTTTGTTGAAACGGGTGATTCAACTGTACAAATTTTTTCTGAGGTTGAAAAATGAATAAGTGGTTAGGACACGCGTTTATCTGCGACTTGAAAATTCAGATCTCACCAATAAAACAATTCAAACGTTAACCAGACGCCAGCTACACAATGGGCTCTACTACTTCTAAACCCGACAAAAAAGTGTTCACGCCACAAGCGCCCATTGACTTCAGTGCGTCGTTCTTGTCGCAATTGGAAAGCAGCAAAGAAAGCGACTTTTCCAGGGCCCAGTACACCGAAAAATACATACAAGACCGGGTTGCCCAAGAATTACAGAAATTAGAAGCAGAAACGAACAAAAGATTCCAAGCCACTACCAACGGGGCCATTTTGACCGAAGATAAGGAAGACAGAATATCTGTGCCTGCCAGTAACGAAAAAATCCAATACTTAAAGAAATTGATGCAGGATAATATTGCATTGACCAAAGTAGATGTGAGCGACCAAGTGAAATCCACAAGGGAATTGGTTGTTAAGTGTTTGAAGGATAATGAAGGTAAGCCATTGAATTGTTGGGATGAGGTGCAAAAATTCAATCAGTTGGTGAAAGATTTATAATTACATAGAGAATTATCAAGACAAGATTTTATGTATCCAATTAATTTAGAGCCCATTGGCTCTGTAGATCAACAACAAGGCCGAGTCACTTTCTCCCCCACCGGCCAATTGCTCGATTTTGTCTCTGGAAACTCTCGACACCTTATCGTCATTGTACTTCCACCAGTTCTCGTCGTCCAAGTCTTCTGGGTCTTTGGCAAAGCACTGGTAATGGCCACTATCGGCAGAAGACCCTTGATGCGTTATGATGGAGTCCAATTTGTACACCGAGGATGGGTTGTCGACCAACTCTGCAGCCGGCTCTTGGATGTCGTGTGCTTTCAATAACGTTTCCAAATCATCTTCGAATTTGGTTTTGATTGACATCAATTTCAACTTGTCCTCTTCTTGCTGTTGCAATGGAGTCAACGAGTTGTCTTTTTTGGCCTTCTTGAAGTCTCTCAAAAGGTCTTCGTTGCTCTTTTCGATCTTCCTCAAGTCATCTCTGAACTTTGTCTTTTCACTCTTGATTGAGTCGTCCAACATTTCAGCAATATCTAATTCGAATGGGAACTGCACTTTTCTTAAAATCTTGGACTTCTTTTGGGTGTCTCTTCTCCAGAAGAAACGAACAAAGTGCACAATCAAATACTTGGGAGTCTTGATGATCTTTTTGGTGATTTCGTACTCAGCGTCGGAATTTAGGGTGCTGTTGAATTTGGTCAAGTTTTCACTAAGACCATTCAACAACCCGTCTCTCAAAAAGTTAGTTTTAATATCAATGTGGCACATCAACTTCAATGCACTCTCTTGTCCCACGATCTCGGTTTCTTCAGGTAATGCCAAGCACTTAGACGAACTTTTGAAAGTCACAGTGAACTTGTCTTTGATGTTCAAGTTTTCCAATACCAAGTTCAAAATTTGGGAGAAACTTTCTTCTGCATCTTGCTGTTTGTAGAACCCGTGATTATCCTGTTCACTAAATTGTGGGAATTTGCTTCTGAATGTAGCCAAAAACAATGTGGGGTTGACCTTCTCCTGTTTTTTACTCATAAGGGTAAACAAGCTCTTTAAAGATCTTATGAATGCATCAGGCGAATTCACAGTTTTGAGTCCTTCTTTGATATCCTCAACGCGATAGAGACTCTGAATCGACGAGTTGAAGTAACAGGTGTTTCCCAAGTTCACCAATCCACTAGGATCATCGCTGACCTTGATCAACTCGTTTTGATTCAAATCCTCAACAAATACTTGTTTGGGAATTTCAATGGCGTTGATGTTATTATTGGGCGTTCCCAACACCATTACCGGTTGGCTGAGGTTCAAATCTTTCACAATAGCGTCATCATTCAACTTTCCCCCCTTTATCAAGATCTTCTGCTTGTCAATTGGAATATTTGTTGCTTGTTGGATCTTTAATTTGAAATCAGACCCCTTGTCTGTGTCGTTCAATTCGATGTCGTGCACTTTTCCGGCATTCTTGATTTTGACTGGGTGTGTTAGTATGAGAGACTAGACGGCCATTGGGGCGATAATTTGCTGAGCTTGACGTACTTATAAAAGCCATGATATACAAGTGGCGATTTTTTCAACTCGCGATCGAATTTAAGGTGCAAATTGCAAATTGAAATCAGAATCAGAATTGAGTGCAAAAATAACTACAAATTGCATCTTTATTACAAGAACAATGGTGAGAGTTATATTCATTACAGGGACAGTGCTAAAGAATGCATACTTGATACAAGAACAGTACTAAAAAAGCATTCGTTCCAAAAACTATACTAAAAATGCCTTCTTTACAAAAACAGATAATATTCATACTAAACATAACTGAAGTAACCTAACTGGTAGCAAAATTGTACCCAATAGACGCAATTGTCGCAACACTATTGTAGACCCGGAAGAACAACGAAGGGCCGTTTACTTGAACATCACCCGTTCTACCAAACCATTCCCGCTGCGGAGTGGTAGAGTTTGTGATCAAGATCTCCTTCTTGTCGGTGTATGGCGGGTATCTGGACTTCAAAGCGAAATCGTTCCAGAGTTTCTGCTCGATGGTAGTTCTTTCATGAGTAAAGGCTCTGTAAGAAAAGAATCCGTGGTACGATCCTGAACCAGAGTTCCCAATACCACCGAACGGAGCATTTGGCAAGGCCACCTGTACCAACGTATCGTTTATAAGGGTAGAACCGGATCTGAGGTACGTCAAAATCGTGTCGATTTGGGGGTTCTTGGCTCTGGAAGTGGCTTCACTGGTGAAGATATATTGTGCCAAAGGACAATCGTGGGTATCGACAATTTGCTTCAAAGTACTCTTCAAATCGGAGAATGTGAGAATAGGCAACACAGGGCCAAAGTTCTCTTGTCTCATAGTAGCATCCGAGAATTTAACATCGTCAATAATAGTGGGTTGAACGTATCTGGTGATAGCTTCACTGTCTCCGCCGTAAACGACCTTACCCTTGGACGCCTTGATGACCTTGACGATGTTGTCAAAGGCCCGGTCGTGAATAAGGTGAGTTTGGTCGGAACTGGCGTTTATTTCCGGGTAGAACGCTTCTGCCTCCTTCACCAAAGCTGCAACCACTTTTTCCTTGACTTTCTCGTCCACCAAAAGGTAGTCGATGGCCACACAGGTCTGGCCCGCATTACTGAACTTACCCCACAAGATTCTCTTGGCGATGACGGGCAAATCCTTGTCCTTGACGTCGCCCAAGACAAACCCTGGGGATTTACCTCCCAATTCCAACACCACCGGAGTCAAAGTTTCGGCAGCCTTCTTAGCAATGATCTTTCCCACGGTGGTGGACCCGGTGTAGATGATCTTGTCGAATTTCTGGTCCAATACAGCGGTGGTTTCGGCAACTGCACCATTGACCACATAAAAGGTGTCGTCGTCCAAGGCATCTGTCAAAAGATCGGACAACAATTGGGAAAAGTGTGGTGTGGACTCGGGCAACTTCAACACCACGTTGTTCCCGCCGGAAATAGCCCCCACAATGGACGACACCGACAAAAGTAACGGGTAGTTGAATGGAGCAATCACCAACACGGTTCCATAAGGAATTCTTTCAATGTAAACGGGAGAAGTGGCCACGTTGATGGGCAAGTCCAGAACCGGTTCAGGTCTGGCCCATTTGTGTAAACTGGCAATTGTATGGACAATTTCACTCAATAAAGGACCCACTTCCATGGCCTTAGTTTCAAAGGCCGATCTGAAAAAGTCTCGTTGTAAAGCATCTGCCAACAAATCGGTGTTATCCTTGATAGCAAAATAGATAT
The DNA here is from genome assembly GCA_030580295.1 of Yamadazyma sp. yHKS699. Lineage (NCBI taxonomy): Eukaryota > Fungi > Ascomycota > Pichiomycetes > Serinales > Debaryomycetaceae > Yamadazyma > Yamadazyma sp. yHKS699. The sequence goes on from JAKTSQ010000053.1 coordinate 27,039, forward strand.
TTCTCAATTGGTTGAGTCTGTTTTGAATGGAGTGGAGTTTGTGGTTCTCGTGAAACGATTCCACCAATCTTTGGACCCCAATTGGGATCTCATTCAAAGGTGTGTATTTCAATGGATGTTTGACGTCGGAGTTTTGAGTAACGACACTTTGAGCGTCTACCTGCGAGGCAAGCTTGTTGCTGGCTTTGGTGATGGAAGCGGTTGCGCCGGTGCTGACACCGGTTGACTTCTTAGTTTGGGTACTGGGAGCCATTTGTATATGATTTTGAAAAAGCGAAATCAAAATATGGGGTTCAGGTCCTTTATATAAGCCTGAATTTTTATCTTGTGAAAAGTGGAAATGTGATTTTTCATGAGACCAGAGTTTTTGGACCGGAAATGTGGAGTCTTGAATATTGGCCCTTTCAACCACACAAAAGTTCGGCTCGTGGTAGGCGATGCACACAGTGGGGCACCTTCTGCCATCGTACCCCTGTATCGCCGTTTTGCACACGCCAAGGTTTAAACTTTCGATGTTGGCGGGGTACTTTTAGTGTGAATGGCTGTTTCGCAACTGCAAAGTTTATGCACAAAGATCCAAGCTGCATAAGCAATATGCGCATAATAAGACGAGACATTCTGCAGCTTTGTCGGGAAGTAAGAAGGAGATGGTGTTATAGGGGTATTTGGGGTGTGCTAAGCAACTTTTGTTAAGAGAGTATGCCCGGAATAGTGATATGAACGGGGTAAATAACTGCAAATTGAACTAGATCTTATGAAGTCCATATATAAAGCAATGGATCTGTTGGTGGTTGCCTTGGCGATGAAAGATCTCGCTGCTGGATTGGCGGTCTTTGTTTGTGGTGCATATTATGCGGGTGATCTTGCGTAGTACATATTGTCAAGTATACAACAATAAGAGAAACTGCACCTGAACTTAAAGGTGCTTGAAAATAGAAAAGTGCAGGAACACTGAAATGGACTAATTGCTTTGACTCGTGGTCTTTGTGCATGTTTGGGCACGTTTTGTGCCCTTGTTGAGCACTTGTTGTATGTTTTCAGGCGACCTTCTGTGGGGATTGGTCTTATCGCTTGTTAAATCTGTGCTGTCAAAATTCAGTATCCGATAACGTAGGGTATCTGTATGTTTGGGCTAGAGTGTTGGCAGCACTCTCTTGCAGTTTGGCTCTTTAGTCTCATCCAATGGACACGTTTCTGTGAAAACTGTGTCAGAAGTGTGAAGTAACTTTATAGTAAACTTGGCAAGACTTTAAATAAGATTTTAGATTTGACATAACCTTCAACACGGTACATAGAAGGGAAATGTATGTTCTACTAGAAGAGCGGTGATATGCCTTGGATGCCTTGGGGTACTTATAGGGGGGCATGCACAAGTTGTTAAGTTCCATACACCCCTTTCTACATATGACGTAATTCCACTAATTAGCAGCCATCTAAACGGTATTAACGTTGTCCGGGTAACAAACAAGGGGTCGTGTCCTGTTTGCGCTTGTAGTTAAAAGGTCGTTCGAGGCTCAATTTCTGGGGATAAGAATTTATATACGTTAACCAACTACTCAGATACCAGTTGTACTGGTACGTGGATTAGAACGTCAATGGACAGGATATACCACTGCCCTCATCATGTGGTGTGTGTATTAAAAAGATAAAAAATGTTAAGTCCAAATATTACGTCCTTCTCAAGATCTTGATGAAGAAGGATATTTAAAACATGGTCTTGAAAACTGAACTATCTAGAAACCTCATGTCTGTCGGGAATAGAATCATAGGGCTTCACATATAAACCATTCCATCGCAAAAGAAAGCTCTCGTCGATTGCCACAGAAGCAAAATATCACTACTAAAAAGTGTCACAAATCCAAAATCTACCCTTTGAATACCACTCAGAAACTGAATCTTCGGGAAACCGGAATCCTATCGGGAATAGAATCCTATTCTCATCGCAAATAAACCATATCATTGCAAAAGAAAGCTCCCATAGACTGCCTCAGAAACAAATTACACCTATTAAAAGTGTCACAAACTCAAAATTTATTCAACTGCCACAAAAGCAACAAAATATTAATATTATAACACCTCCCAAAGCATCCTTGGGACGCTTGGATCTGTCTCTCGTTCTAGTTATGGGCTCGTCACAATAGTGTTCGGCAGATACTCGCTTTTCACGTCTTTCTCCGACTTTTTTATCAAAATTTATAGTCTTGGTATCTTAACTGTCCCTACAATCTCTCTCTGATTTTCTTCCATTTCTTCGCAAATATCTGATATATATATTCCCGATGGCCACCTAATTCTATTCCCGATGGGTTTGTGGTTCAAGACCACAAATACGAACGACACTTTATATCGAGCCGTTTTTACTCTTTGTCAGACTAGACCAAACTTTTAGGATCTAGCACAGCAGCACGCTCGTTCTCGAATCGATTTCACGCACACCCACGTCTCCTTGTTTCTTTCATGTCGAAATACCTGCTTTCTGACACATGGACACCCACATCAAGTGCCCTAGTGGAAGGTTAATTTTTTATATCTGAGGCGCATGAAATTGAAACACAGGTTTGAAACTCCGTTACATTCGCTGCAATAAATGTGCCAATGGTGTCCATTACAGACTTAGCAGAAGATGTGACACGTGAGATTCTCAGTACATCTCCTCGCCATTGCTCTACTATTGTTCTACCATTGCTTTACCATTGCTCTACCCCTGCTCTACTATTGCTCAAATCCAGAACCGTGGCCAAGTTGCCCCTTTCCCTTCCCTAAAAATGTCGTCCTTGTAGATCAGCATGCACCCCAGATGACCAAGAGGGTATCTACTGGGGAATGACGCTGTATCTCGGCTTTGCGACTGGCTTGTCTCACCTTGCAATTTAGGCAAAATTACGCCTTACAATAATCGGACGGTAAAAAGGTGAAAGATCCCTTAAAACAGTTGTTGAGCAGCGTGTATGTTTACAATAGCTACATTATACCATGAGTTATACAGACGCACAAAAACTAAGATACGGGTGGATAACTGAACTGTGTACCGAACGGCTGCAAAAAGTGAGAAAATCATACACTAGCCACCAAAGAATGAGATTCCACCACGAGGCTACCGCGGCCTAGTACGACTCCCAATCACCCCTCTGCCTACAGAACACACAGAGCGCATGCGCTCCCGCACAAATGCGCTCTAGAGAAGAGTCTTAGCTTCCTATTTGAGAGATACAAGGTCTCATTTATCATAATGTTGCAAATCTGAGATAATGAAATTGAAGCGGGTGAACAGGAGAGGGGGAAACCTGCATATTCCTTCAGTTTTTGTCTATAAATAGTGCTTGGTTTGCCCTTAGATTTTTGGCTAGTTAATGTAATCAATCTTTGAAATTGATAATTTGAGATCGCCTCTTGTGCCTAACTTTTGGAGGAGATTCAATTCTAGAGTCCTTGAGGAGCTATGACAAAGGAATAATGGTGGTGCATAGGTGAATGCTGCTGTTATGTGTGTTTCCCCGTGCTTCCCTGACTTTGTTGAGACTCGTGCTGTCAGATTCACTGTTGAAAGGTTTACTATACTAGCTTATAACGAAGCACATAGTGAGTAAGTATGAATTCTGCGGTAACAAGAAGCGGGCGCATGGTCTAATGGTATGATTCTCGCTTTGGGCGCGACCTTATAGGTCCAAGCAAATATGCGAGAGGCTCTGGGTTCGATTCCCAGTGTGCCCCCAACTTTTTTGGTGCTAATTTTCTTCGTAGAATCACAGTCACATACAGTCACCATAATAAGTATATTCAAGGGCATATTAAGGAAACAGAAGCTAGCCATATGTATTCAGGATGGAGGCATGTCAAAGTCTATCCCCTCATTGGTTCGTCTCTCGCCAACCTCATAGTCACAAAGATCCTTGCACAACGAGATATCTAACCAGTCTCTGGAAGACTTAGGACTAATTACCCTCAAGGTTCTCGAACTCTTCGGGAACTTTATTCCCTCGGCGCCGAATTGACAATCGTTTAAACAAAACCGCTGCAAATTGGTGTTGCTAAAGACGCCTTCTGCAAAGCCTAAATAGCAAGAGTCCATCACAATTACTTTCATTTGCTTGCCCATGTTTTTGAAAATACCGAAGAAGTCATTACTCACGTTGTGTAAGTATAAAGACTCCATGTGTTCGTTCAAATCAATGAACTTATTGATTACAACACAGTCTCGAAGTGTAAGCATCTTCAATTCTTTGGGGCACACAATGGGCTCCAGAAGGTTGGTGGACTTGAGTTCCATGAATTGTAAGGACGGAGGTAACAAGACCAACAAACGTGAATCACAGGTTACGTTATCTAGGGACAACGACCTCAAGTGGCTCATTTTCTCCAACAATAAAGGGGTCGAGAATCCGCAGTTTATCAAAGCTAAAGTTTGCAAGAATTCACCGCCTGTTAATGCGCCGAATCTACCTTTGCGTAACGTAAGTCTTCTCATGGAAGGAGGCACCTCAAAGTGTTCCATAAGGGGTGCTGGCGCGTCGAAGCATTGGTCTAGGTATTCCAAATTCTTGCAATTCTTCAAGGGCTCGTTCATATTACGATCTTGTAACCCAAGAAACTTCAAATTTGGTGGTAAAGTCACTGACCTCAACTCTTCATCATTGTACACCAACGTGGTGAGCTTTGTCAAGTGGTGGAAGCTCGTATTCATCACATAGGTGCCGGGCATATTCAAAACCCTTAAGTTTTTTGGCAACGTCAACAGATCGATATCGGAAAGTCCAGATATGTGGAGCTCTTCGAGGGTTTCCGGTAACTGAAGTGTACGACAAGCCATAGTCGTTTTACAGTCCAAGGCTAAATGCCTAAGCCCATCAGGAAAATATACCTGGTGATGATCGTAACAAGGAAAATCGACCTCCATGGTCAATTTCTCCAAGCCTTTACCATCCCTCAAATCTACACTGAACTTACCATATATTATAAGCTCTAGCAGCCGCAAGTTGTCCGGAAGACGAAAATGGCAGTTGGGTGTATATCCCACGGTATACCCTTCAGATAACTTCAAACTGGCGTGTTGCAAGCCGGTTAACTGGGTTAAATCTCCATATCCGCCAAAAATCGACAACCTCTTCAATCAAGGGAGATCCAACTTCTTTCGTCTGGGCATACTTGGTGAACCATATTGACCCCAGAGGATTGACAATTCTTCAAGATTAGGGAATAGCTTGTAGTCTTTCTCGGTGTCCTCAAACATGACATGGCAAAAATACTTGACCGAAGGCATCTCTTTAAGAGGATAGCTCCCGTTAAGCACCAATTCTTGTACAACATTTGGCAAATTCGATGGATCTGCTGTCTTTAAAGACTTGTGGTTCAACGAGTGCATGTCTAGTTTGGTGCCGTGATAATTAAGACCACTTAGGTATTTGAATTTCCGCAAGAACCCTGGTTTCATCTGCTCGAGCTTTTCAAGCTCCTCCATTTTCATATACGTAAGAGTATGAGGCTGGTAAAGTGGATTCTCCTTATAAAAGAGAAGGAGTTCTTTTGCGCCCAAGAAAAAAGGAAGGGGCTCGGAGATTTTGCCGGCCGACACAGTGGTTGCATTCTGGCCCTCTGGAAGTTCCATGTAATCCTCCCTCAACTTGTCGATTGAGATATCGCCAGTCTCGACTTTGAGGACCACATGCTGTAGTAAATGGAATGGGCCAATTTCGAGACAGTTTTGGATTTGAGCAATGGGTATATGACGTGAGTGGGAAGCAGCTCGAGAATCTTGAGCACCACGTCGTCCGGTAAGTCTGTAATTTTTGTCATTGATGTGATATAATATAAAGAACTAAAAAGACGCGTCCAACGGTGCTCGTATTTTGTGCAATTTGACAAAAACGGAACTAATTAAATGCAGGAGAATGTACAGTCCTAGGGAATGGGCTCATGGTATAGGTTTAATTTTATTTTCTCCGCCGCTGATTCCAACTTCTTCATACCTGCAATATCTTTATCCTCTAGCCCAACACGGCAGTCAAATTCGCAAATCTCCTCACATAGAGTTATGTCAAGCCAGTCTGACACCGGTGTGTATTTGCCGTAATCGCGTATCCTCAAGGTCTTCAAACCCCTCGGAAAACTGACTTGTTTGCCCTTGAAGGTACAATTATTCAAGGAAAGCCGTTGCAAATCGGTAGATCTGAAGTCGGCTGCAAATTCGTCTAGGCCACATGCGTCCATCAGAATAACCTGTATGTGTTTTCCCACGCTACTAAACGTTCTTGTGCTATCTAAGTCCACAATCCTAAGTGACAAAACCTCGAGAAGATCGTTCAATACAATTTGATTACTTCCAAAAGCACAGTCTTCCGCCTTAAGGTATCTCAACTCCTTAGGGCACGCCAATGGATCCAGGAAATTGACACCCCGAAGACGCAAGCTTTGTAGCGAAGACGGCAACTGGGGTAATGCACTTGGAGTTTCGGGGGAAACATCTTCTAGATATAATGCTCTCAAATTTGTGAACTTTGACAACAGCATATGTTCTGAGAACTTACAGTAACTCAAGTGTAAGCTTTGCAAGTATTCAGATCCTGATATTGTACCGAAATTGCCATGGTTCAACACAAGCTTTCGTATGGACGGGGACACCGGTAATTCTTCGACATATGATTGTGGTTTTCTGTACCACTGACTGAAGTATTTCAAATTGCTCAAATACTTCAAGGGCCCGTCGTTGTGATGGTCTTCCAAGTCAAGAAACTCTAAACTCGGTGGTAGCTCCAAATTTGGCAAGTGTTCGTTATTGTATGACAATTTGGTTAGCTTTGATAAGTGGCTAAATTTCGTGTCTACCACCACAGTCTCCGGCATATTCACAGTCCTTAAGTTTGCTGGCAAGTCCAACCTTTCGATTTCTGGTACGGCAGACAACGTGAGCACTTCGAGAGACCCAGGTAATTCTAGGGTGGAACAGTGAATCCCGTTGTCGCCATCCACGTCCAATTCCAAAAGATTAGGAGGAAGTGATATCCCGGTGATGTTATAATAGTCAACTCCACCCTCCAACCATAACTTTTTCATAGCTGTTCCCTTTCTCAACTCTATGGTGCATTCTTCGTTTGCAATAAACAACGATAGCTGCTGCAAGTTCTTCGGTAGACAGTAAGTGTCATGGTCTGAATATCCCACTGAATAGTGTAGATCTAAAGTCAAATTGGCATACTCCAAGCTGGTCAACCGAGATAAATCAACCCTCACCTCAGCTATAGTGACATCTCCACTATCCATGGTCAATCTCTTCAATCGAGGAATATCCAACTCCAATTGTAGGGGTACATTCCACAGCATAGACAATTGTTCGAGATTAGGGAATAGGTGGTAGTCAAGGGTATTTCCGGTGGCCATTATATGATCGACAGATTTAACAGAAGACATCTGTTTCAGTGGAGAACACCCATAAAGCACCAAGTCCTCTACAATATCTGGCACTTCCAAGGAGTCTCTAGTTTTGAAGGATTTGTGGTTTAACGCCGTTATATCGAGTCCTCCATTGTTATCTTCGTATCCGGAGCCCTGGAAGTATTTAAACTTGGTCACAAACCCAGGTTTCATCTTGTTGAGCTCTGCAAGGTCCAGTATTCTGAGATAAGTAAGGGTGTGGGGCTCATAAAGTGGATGCAGCTTGTAAAAGAGAAGGAGCTCTCTTGCACCGTTGAAAACCGGAGTTTCCCGAAACTTTCTGCCCTGATATGTAGTGACTGCGGCCTGGTCGTTTGTGGTGTCGGAGTAATTACCTAGCATCTTTTCAATGGAGATTTCTGCCAGCTCGTCTCCAAGAAGCACATTTTTGTAGTAAATGGAATGGGCCAATTTGGAGACGGTTTTGGATTTGAGTAAGGCGTATATCACGTGGTTTGGAACCATGCCGAGGACCTGGTACACTACCTCATCTGGTAGGTCTGTAATGGATATCATCGATCCAATTGAAGAGTTATATTTTAATCCAATTGAAGGTTATATTTTAGTGAATACGAAATGGGTGAGAAGTGAGCGAGGTATACCTCTTTATATGCAGGATATAGTCAGGTACGAGAACCGACCGTAGTTGCACACTAGCTGGGTGAGTCAGTGCCGGTCTGTGTGAATTTAGACGAGAGACCGGTTGTGTTATATGCACAGGAGGATGGACTATCAGAAAACCCGTAGTCACGTGACTTTGGTTTCCAAACGTGGAGCGCCAGTCAATGGAGGATTGGACGTAACACCGTGTTCTTCTGTAGATAGAAGCGTTCTATTTTGTAGATCACGTAGAAGCGTTCTGTTTTGCAGATCACATAGAAGCCCGTCGAAGAAACCACAGGGCTGAAGAAAGTAGCATAACGCCGGGGCATCGCTACAAACGTGCGGTTCGTTTCGAGGCTTTAACGTTTTGTTTGCGTGGTTTAATTCGTTTCAGAATATACCCTGGCTATTGATTAGTCACGTCTGGTTTGGGTTGCATTTCTTTTGGAGTCTTGTCATCGGGCATGGCATCGGGTGTAATTGCGCACGACATTTTGATTGCAAAATTCACATTTTATTGTTAGGAAGAGAGGGAGGGAGGAAGAGAGGGAGGAAGTGAGGGAGGGAGGAAGAGAGGGAGGAAGTGATGAAAGTAAGAAAAGGTGATGAAAGTAAGAAAAGGTGATGAAAGTAAGAGAGCAGGAGAATGACAGAAGCAGAGAAGAACAGAAAACAGAAGCAGAACAGAATAGAACAGAAAACAGCCAAACCCTTCAATGTCCATTTCATATTGCGCTTGCCCTATTGGACCATTGCTCCATCATCCAAATATGCATTACTCATCGGTCCGGTTCACATGTCTAATCAGCCTAAATTTACCTCAAATAATCACGCGGAATAATACCTCAATTAGAAAAGATAACCGGAATTAACTGAAATAAAAACCAGAGCAATCGCTGAGTTTTTTCAAATAATTAAATTTTAATCATGTCTGATACTACAGGAAAAGTATGTAATTAATAAGGAATTGACACCGTATAAATACGCCTTGGTACCACCAAGGTGCTGAAGAATTTTCAGGGTATAACCACTGCGGTGTCGCCGATCAAATGCACTTATTAACCGTTTTAGACCATCACTTGTAAAGCCGCCGTTGCTTGGGAAGCCGGTAAACCATTGTCCATTGAAACTATCGAAGTTGCTCCTCCTAAAGCCCATGAAGTTCGTATCAAAATCTTGAACACCGGGGTTTGTCACACTGATGCATTCACTTTGAGTGGAGTCGACCCTGAAGGAGCTTTTCCAGCCATTTTGGGTCACGAAGGATCTGGTATTGTTGAGAGTGTGGGAGAAGGTGTTACCAGCGTCAAGGTTGGCGAACACGTTATTGCTTTGTACACTCCTGAATGTAAGGAGTGTAAATTCTGCAAAAGTGGAAAGACCAATTTGTGTGGTAAGATCAGAGCCACTCAAGGTAAAGGAGTCATGCCAGACGGAACTTCCAGATTCAAATGCAAGGGTAAGGACTTGTTGCACTTTATGGGATGTTCTACTTTCTCGCAATATACCGTGGTTGCAGACATTTCGGTGGTGGCCGTCAACCCCAAGGCTTCCTATGAAAAGACCTGTTTGTTAGGTTGTGGTATCACCACCGGTTACGGAGCTGCCACCATCACTGCCGATGTTCAAGAAGGCGACACTGTAGCTGTTTTCGGTGCGGGATGTGTGGGTTTGTCTGTGGTGCAAGGAGCTCTTCAAAGAAAGTGTAAGAAGATCATAGTGGTTGATATCAACGACAAGAAAGAAGAATGGGCCAAGAAATTCGGTGCCACCGACTTTGTCAACTCGCTCACCTTACCAGAAGGGACTACCATTGTGGACAAGTTGATTGAAATGACCGACGGTGGTTGTGACTTCACTTTTGATGCTACTGGAAACGTCAATGTCATGAGAAATGCTCTTGAAGCTTGTCACAAAGGTTGGGGTACTTCCATTATCATTGGTGTTGCGGCTGCTGGTAAAGAAATTTCCACCAGACCGTTCCAATTGGTTACAGGAAGAGTGTGGAAAGGTGCTGCTTTCGGTGGGGTTAAAGGTAGGTCTCAATTGCCGGGTATAGTTGACGATTACTTGGAGGGTAAATTGAAGGTTGACGAATTTATCACACACAGACAAACTTTGGACGACATCAATACTGCTTTCGAAGACATGCACAGGGGAGACTGTATCAGGGCCGTTGTGGAGTTATAAAGGCCGGTTTCCAGGCTTTGATTTGAGTCGATTTGGAATTTGCAATTTGCAATTTGCGTCATTTTGCAGTCATTGAATGAAAGATTGATTAAATTGTTGATTGAATTTCTTTGTAGTTAATTATACGCCAAGAGCTGGAAGTACCTAAATAAACTAAACACCTAACACCAACGCCCTAACTCCTAAACAACCTAACTCCTAAACGTCCCTAAGGGCCGCTCGGTTCCGCACCCATTTCGCACCCACAATCCCCTTCTCTCATTGGCCAATCGCAAAATAACACAAAAACGGTTCATCCCAAATACTCCGAGACTTAGACACAAAAAAGGAGGAAAATTTTCATTGATCTATATTTGATTTCTTCATCATGTTCAAACAATTAACCGCCAAATCTTTGATTCCAAGATTGTCAAGATCTTACATCCCCGGTCAATTCACCGGTAAGAAAAACCCCAACGGCAAATACACCGTCACTTTAATTGAAGGTGATGGTATCGGAGTTGAAATCTCTCAAGCCGTCAAAGATATTTATGCCGCCGCCAATGTTCCAATTGAATGGGAACCCGTCGACGTCACTCCGTTGTTGATTGACGGTAAGACCACCTTGCCACAACCGGCCGTTGATTCCGTCAACAAAAACTTGGTGGCCTTGAAAGGTCCTTTGGCTACCCCTGTCGGAAAAGGACACTCTTCCATGAACTTGACTTTGAGAAGAACCTTCAACTTGTTTGCTAATGTCAGACCATGTCAAAGTATTGTGGGATACGAGACCCCTTACGCCGATGTCGACACTGTGTTGATCAGAGAAAACACCGAAGGAGAATACTCTGGAATCGAACACACCATTGTTCCAGGAGTGGTTCAATCGATCAAATTGATCACCAAGCCTGCTTCTGAAAAGGTCATCAGATACGCTTTCGAGTACGCCAAGTCCGTCAACAAGCCTCATGTTTTGGTGGTGCACAAGGCTTCCATTATGAAATTATCTGATGGGTTATTTGTTGAAACTGCTAAGGAAGTTGGAAAAGAATACCCTGACATCAAATTGGACTACGAATTGTTGGACAACACCTCTTTGAAATTGGCATCCGACCCTTCGGACTACAAGAACATTGTCATGGTTATGCCTAACTTATACGGTGACATTATGTCTGATTTATCTTCTGGTTTGATTGGAGGATTGGGTTTGACTCCTTCTGCCAACATGGGTAACACTGTTTCTATTTTCGAAGCCGTGCACGGTTCTGCTCCAGATATTGCTGGTAAAGGATTGGCCAACCCAACTGCTTTATTATTGTCTTCGGTGATGATGTTGAGACACATGTCTTTGAACGATTACGCTGATAAGATCGATGCTGCTGTGAAAAAGACCATTGCATCTGGTCCGGAAAACAGAACTGGTGACTTGAGAGGGTCTGCTTCCACTTCCCACTTTACTGAGCAAGTGATCAAGAACTTGTAGGTTATAGAAGTATTTATTAATAGTACAGCTTATACTTGAGAGGAGTAGAGTGTTGAAGTCTTTTGTTTGCAGCCAATGGCTTTTAAAGACAGCTTTTGTCAAAATCCTTTTTAACAACCAAAGACTTCTTAGTCAAGATCTCTTATAAAAACTAAGGACTCCTAGTCAAGATCTCCTTATTTAACAAAGACAACCTTAATAGTCAAATCTCTTTTTTAAAGACAGCTTTTAAGTCAAGATCACACTTATTTAACAAGTCAAAATCTCTTTATGTAACAACCAAGAGAACTTCTAGTCAAGATCTCTTTATTTAACAACTAAGAGGACTCCTGGTCAAAATCACACCTATTTACAGAAAACCTCTAAGACTTCTATTCAAATCACTTCTGTTATTTGACACACAGCTTCTTGGTCAAAATCACACTTATTTAATGAAGACAACTCTTTAATAGTCAAATCTCTTTTATTTGACAAACAACTTTCTAATAGTCATTTACATACTCTTTGATAGTCAAATCTCTTTCATTTAACAGACTTCTTTTAAGACTTCTTTTATTAACACACAACTTTTAATAGTCAAATTCACTTATTTTATTTACAGACAACTCTTTAATAGTGACTTCTTCTTTTTAACAGACAACCTCTTTTCAAACAGTCAAGTCACACTTCTTTTATTTAACTGACAAACTTAATATTGATAGTGAAAATCACTTCCTTTATCTGAAACTTCAAGACAACTTAACACTTCTATTCAAACCACAATCAAACTATCTTCTTCCAATCACCTTAAAGAAATACTAATGATAATCTTCTTTGAAGTCCTAGAACAATATCGAACAATATCTTTGACTAGTCATGTTCATTAATACCACTTCTATATATCTACTTCTCTTATGGGCTAGTCCTGTCTTCCACCTTCTATTCCAACCTCAATGCCACACTCTATATTCAACTCCTATTAATTCCACACTCTATAGTATCTGTTAATTCCACACTCTATATTCAACTCCTATTAATTCACACTCTACCTCACACCCTAAATAGCAAGATTTCCAACGTCCTCACCAAGACCCTCCATCGCCAACTTATCCAAGGTGATATTCGTCCCCTCTACAATCGCCAAATGCTCCAAATCATGCACTCTTTTCTCATATTCCTCCAACGTCTCTCCCTTGATTATCTCCAACTCCTTCACCAAAATAGGCTCTCCTCTATCCACCTCCTGGATCACTTTATGGATCATTATCCCCGCCTTGGAAACCTCACCCTCCTGGCCTGCCTTCCACGCCCTATCTATAGCATGGGTCCCGTCAAACGCCCCGGGCAACGCCGGGTGCAAGTTTATTATCGTGATACCTGCCTTTTCCAATGGTGCCAACACCGTTGGCGAAAGAATAAGCATCCATCCAGCACACACAATCAAATCGGGTTTGGTATAGTCTTTCTGCTGTTTCCCGGAAATGTCGCCGAATATTATCAAATTGGCCAAGTCCTTGTTGAACTGTTCTCGCTTGGCCTTCCTGGCGTCCTGGTCCTCTTTGGGGATCCCTTTATAGTAGGTTTTGAGTTCGTGGGATTTAGAAGGAATCTTTTGGTTGGCGGCTCTGGTCAAACCATACGCCTTCGAGCTGGACGAAATCACCTGAGTTATGTGTCCATTCAAGCTGTGGTTATTTTCGGCGTCTATCAACGCTTGAAGGTTCGAGCCTGACCCTGAGATCAAAACGGTGATGGACTTCATTATCAAAAGTTGACTCTGGCAAATTTGCGATGTGCGGCGGTGAGTAGCGAGGGACATAGGTGGTAGCGGGTGGCGTCCGGGTAACTTTACTGGAAACCCGGCGGGTAATTTTCAGACCGGTTTTGGTGTGCGTTTGGGGTGCGTGCTGAAAAGTACGCCTTTTAAACACGACAGAATAGCGAATAGAAACCCCCGAACGAGCTCGTTTGTGGCCATACACCCTAGCGACTATGTGAACTACGCACAAATGCGTTCTTTTTGTGTTTTTTCCCTTTGTGGTTCGTTTTTGTGGTAGTTTCTGTTTTACCCTCTCTCACGCTTATCTGCAGCTCAAACCAGGCAATTTGGCATTTTCCACCTTTTGAAGCCGAAAAAAGACCGAATCTCGCTAGTAATCTACCCACATCCCGCGTGCTTGTCCCGAAGGCCAGTCAAAGCTAAAAAGACCCTGATCACTCCAAAAGCCAACATTTCGGTGGCAGCACTATTGGTAAACACACGACCATGGTTGGAGGTCGTTTCTCAGGAGGGAGAAAAATTTTTTTCAAAAATTGTTCCAACCTTAACTTGTTATAACTTATAAAAAATGGGTATGTTTCGAGAAATAACACAACCAAAAGCCAGATATCACTAGATCGTCAACAAGCGACACGTCGCCATCACATTGTGGCCCGTTGTGCCGCAAAAACGTCAGAAACGTGGACTTCTTTGCCGGCGAAAATTTTTGCTGATGAGGTGAAAATTTTTTGATCGGGTGGGGTGACGGCCGGGCCCCAGGACCATCAAGGGCAGGCACACGTAGCAGTAGACCACCGGTGGAAACACCCGAGGGCAAAAAAAGGGCAATGGCGGCAAATTGATCGATTGAAAGTGATTCTTTGAAATATCAGCGTTTTTGAGCGCCTTCCAAAACACTACTAACAATTCTAGTTGCTTTCACTATTGAACAGATCCGTGATTTGATGGACAAGGTTACCAATGTGCGTAACATGTCCGTCATTGCCCACGTCGATCACGGTAAGTCCACTTTGACCGATTCTTTGGTCCAAAAAGCTGGTATTATTTCTGCTGCCAAGGCCGGTGAAGCTAGATTCACCGACACCAGAAAGGATGAACAAGAAAGAGGTATCACCATCAAGTCCACTGCCATTTCTTTGTACGCTGCTATGGAAGACGACGATGTCAAGGAAATCACCCAAAAAACCGACGGTAACTCTTTCTTGATTAACTTGATTGACTCGCCAGGTCACGTTGATTTCTCCTCTGAAGTCACTGCTGCTTTGAGAGTCACCGATGGTGCTTTGGTTGTGGTTGATTGTATTGAAGGTGTGTGTGTGCAAACCGAAACCGTCTTGAGACAATCTTTGGGTGAAAGAATTAAGCCAGTTGTTGTTATCAACAAGGTCGACAGAGCTTTATTGGAATTACAAGTCACCAAGGAAGATTTGTACCAATCTTTCTCCAGAACCATTGAATCCGTCAATGTGATTATTGCTACTTACGTGGACCCAGTTTTGGGTGACTGTCAAGTTTACCCATACAAGGGAACCGTTGCTTTCGCTTCTGGTTTGCACGGTTGGGCTTTCACCGTCAGACAATTTGCTACCAGATACTCCAAGAAGTTTGGTGTTGACAGAATCAAGATGATGGAAAGATTATGGGGAGACTCATACTTCAACCCAAAGACTAAGAAATGGACTAACAAAGACAAGGACGCTGATGGAAAACAATTGGAAAGAGCTTTCAACATGTTTGTGTTGGACCCAATTTTCAGATTGTTCAATGCCATCATGAACTTCAAGAAGGCTGAAATTCCAACCTTGTTAGAAAAATTGGAAATCAACTTGAAGGCTGAAGAAAAAGAATTGGAAGGTAAGGCTTTATTGAAGGTTGTTATGAGAAAATTCTTGCCAGCTGCTGAAGCTTTATTGGAAATGATTGTTATCCACTTGCCATCTCCAGTTACTTCTCAAGCTTACAGAGCTGAAACTTTATACGAAGGTCCAGCTGATGATTCTTCTTGTCAAGCCATTAAGAACTGTGACCCTAAGGGTGACTTGATGGTGTACATCTCCAAGATGGTGCCAACTTCCGATAAAGGTAGATTCTACGCTTTCGGTCGTGTTTTCTCTGGTACCGTTAGATCTGGTCAAAAGGTCAGAATCCAAGGTCCAAACTACCAACCAGGTAAGAAAGAAGATTTGTTTGTCAAGGCCATTCAAAGAACTGTTTTGATGATGGGAAGATTTGTTGAAGCCATTGATGACTGTCCAGCTGGTAACATTGTTGGTTTAGTCGGTGTTGATCAATTTTTGTTGAAATCCGGTACTATTACCACCAACGAAGCTTCTCACAACTTGAAGGTCATGAAGTTCTCTGTTTCTCCAGTTGTGCAAGTTGCTGTTGAAGTTAAGAACGCCAACGACTTACCAAAATTGGTTGAAGGTTTAAAGAGATTGTCCAAGTCTGATCCATGTGTTTTGACCACCATTAACGAATCCGGTGAACATATTGTTGCTGCTTCTGGTGAATTACATTTGGAAATTTGCTTGTCTGATTTACAAAACGATCACGCTGGTATTCCATTAAAGATCTCCCCACCAGTTGTTTCTTACAGAGAAACTGTTCAAGCCGAATCTTCTATGATTGCTTTATCCAAATCTCCAAACAAGCATAACAGAATTTACGTCAAGGCTCAACCAATTGATGAAGAAGTCGCTTTAGACATTGAAAAGGGTGTTATTAACCCAAGAGACGATTTCAAGGCCAGAGCTAGAATCTTGGCTGACAATCACGGTTGGGATGTCACTGACGCCAGAAAGATCTGGTGTTTCGGTCCAGATGGTAACGGTCCTAACTTGGTTGTTGACCAAACTAAGGCTGTTCAATACTTGAACGAAATCAAGGACTCTGTTGTCTCTGCTTTCCAATGGGCTACCAGAGAAGGTCCAGTTTTGGGTGAAACTTTAAGATCTGTTAGAGTCAACATTTTGGATGTCACTTTACATGCTGATTCTATCCACAGAGGTGCTGGTCAAATCATGCCAACCATGAGAAGAGTTACTTACGCTTCTATGTTGTTAGCTGAACCAGCCATTCAAGAACCAGTTTTCTTGTGTGAAATCCAATGTCCAGAAAACGCTATTGGTGGTATCTACTCTGTTTTGAACAGAAAGAGAGGTCAAGTTGTTTCTGAAGAACAAAGACCAGGTACTCCATTGTTCACCATTAAGGCTTACTTGCCAGTTAACGAATCTTTCGGTTTCACTGGTGATTTGAGACAAGCTACTGGTGGTCAAGCTTTCCCACAGATGATCTTTGACCATTGGGCTGTGTTGAGTGGTGATGTCACTGACCCAACCACCAAGGCTGGTCAAGTCGTTAAGGAAAAGAGAGAACGTGCTGGTATGAAATCGGAAGTTCCAGGTTACGAAGAATACTACGATAAATTATAGGTTTATGAGTATTGACTTATATTTCTAATTTATTAATTCGTTTCCATCTTTGTTTGTTGTTGTATAGCTTAATAACATATGATCCTATCACTGTAGTATCGGGTATCGGTACAGACTCTTGTATTACACCTGACGTTTACAAAAGGGGGATAATATCCACAAACACAGCAATAGATCCCTACACCAGAACCTAAAACCTCCGGACACCAGAACCCCTAGATGTCCACAAATACAACAGATCCCTACACCAGACGTTTACAAAAGGGTTACATGTCCACAAACACAACAGATCCTTACACCAGAACTTAAAAACCTCCGGACACCAGAACCGCTGGATGTCCACAAACACAATAGATCCCTACACCAAAAATCTCTATTAGCCACCAGAGCCATTGATAAAGCAAACGGTTGGTCTGGAGTTCCGTTCAACTGCAAGTATCTACTTTCTTTGCCATATTAGGTTTTGCTAGTGATTTAAATTCAGGATCAAAAAAGTTAAATAATTGAGGTTTTGATCTTGGCTGCAAAGTAATGTACGGAAATGTTAATCCAACAAAAAACAGCGATCAAGGCGGGTGAAAGACGGGATGTTTCAGCGTGTACCTCCACAGACTGTTTCCATATGAAAGAAGATCTTTTCTTTATTCTTTCACAGATTGGAAATAACCCCAAATAGTGACAATGGTATCAGCTGCAGACTTATCAGATGACGTCCTAGGCCAAGTCATTGAACTTCTCCCCAACCACATTATCTACCTGTTGCTTAAATCGAAAACTTGCTCAAAGTTGGCCCTCTCCATCTTCTACAAAAATGTGTTTATTGAAGACCAGCAAGAAATCGACATGGATCAGTTGAGGAACAATTACGACACCACACCTAATGTTACTTCAGGCGGCGATTCCACCAGGGTGTTCAGCAGTGCTATGGAACTTCTTTTCTTCTACAAGCTGCATCCCCTTTACGAGCCCCATACCCTAAGTTATTACAGAATACAGGACCTCAAAGAACTACAACAAGTCAAACTCTTGCACAAGTTCAAACTCTTTCGTTGCTTAAGGGTCCAATCCCCCGAAGAGGATTTTGATATCACTCAGTTGAATCACAAGCATTTCAGAACTAAGGATTCGCTGAAAGTGCCAGATACTGTGGAAGAATTGGTGCTTAGCAAGTGTTCTCCACTGAAACCGATGTCTTCGGTTAAAGCACTTAGGCATGTAGTGAAAGAAGGCAATGGGCATGACTACAGCTTTTTTCCCAATCTAGAAGAACTGACTTTGTGGGGGAAAGTACCCCAAGACATCCAATTGAATATCCCACCATTGAAGGGATTGACTATGAATCAAGGAAGTGCTAATTTATCTCATTTGACGAACTTGGAGTATGCCTGTTTAACCTTGAATAGCAATGATTCCGTGGGATATAGGTTCCGTTACACGTTTATTCTACCGGATAACTTGCAGCACCTTGAAGTATCCGTACGCAATGAACGGTCTATTCACTTGAAAGACGGGAGGTTAAAAAAGTTAATAAAGATTCTTAAAACTCCTCTGGTACTTCTTATGAAAAAACTATTCCTTCCTCGTGGGCTTGAGGAGTTTGCTGTGTATGGTGACAGTAGAATTCGTCTAGGAGAGATCCTGTTCCCGTCCTCCCTCGAGATAATAGGAATATTCGGGTTTAGCCAAAACTGTGCCGCTTACCATTAAACAGGCTACTTAACTTACGAACAGTGGAAATACATGCAGTTGCAGTGAGAAATAGCAAGTTCAGTGACTTGAAAAAGCTATCCAGGTTGGTGTACAACAATAACCCCTACACATTGGATTTGCCCCAAAATTTAGAGTCTCTTGAGTTGGACGATCAATTCAACCTCAAGCACGAATCAACCTTTAAACTTTACAAAGAATATGACCACATACTCCAAACAAGTCCAAAATACCACGAATTGAAGGTTTGTTGGTCCTTGAGGAACTTCGTGTTGCATAATACCTGTTTTGGCACAATTTCTGGTGGTAAATACTTGCAAAGCCTAGACTTGTTAAACATCAAAGTGCCAGAACGATTGCTGTTGTCAACGTTGACACATTTGAAAGCGTTCCTGTTACTAAATATGATATCTGAGGTTTCTATGTTCCCCGAAGTGCCGGAGTTGCCGTCGTCGTTGCAAATCTTGCGTCTTGAAGGCTCTCATTTTCTGAATACTTTGGTGTGTCCTAAGGAATTGAGATACCTTTACGTCAAGGCGTGTTGGTTTGAATATAAACCCATCGTATTAAACGACCTTCTTGAAGTTTTCTACCTTGAAGGGACACATATGTACGGCTCAGAGACATTTGGTGGGGTGGGGAAACACATACAGGTAATTGTCATGAAAAAATGTGACTTGGAATTTGCAGCCGACTTGAGATCTACTAATTTGCAGCGTTTCTGTTTGGAAGGTTGTAGGATTGAGTGTAAGAGACTAAGCTTTCCAAGGAGTTTGAAGACCTTGAGGATGCGGGACTGCAAGTATGAGGGTACGCCCATAACAGACTGGCTTGACATCTCTCTGTGTGAGGAAATTTGTCAATTCGACTG
>JAKTSQ010000054.1:0-45321 GCA_030580295.1 Yamadazyma sp. yHKS699
GCTACCAACAGAAGTCGAGCCTCCGTTAACCAACACTCTTCCGTTTTCTCCGACAGTGAGGTGGTCCACAAGCCCATGAGCAGTGGAGTACACCAAAGTACAGGATCCGGCTTCCACCATCGACAAGTTGCTTGGAACTCTGGCCATGGACCAGTCAGACGATCTAGACCCTTCAAAGTTGACATACTCGGTTAAAGTATTCTTATAATCACCAGCACCCGTTTGACCAAACACTTTATCACCAACTTTGAAACCAAATTTAGCTTGAGCAGCTACACCAATGTCAACCACTTCCCCGGAGTAGTCATGACACAATTGAAAGTCCGGGTAAATGTAGTTTAAAATTGGGTATGTGAATTCTTGCAAGATAATATCCACTGGATTGAAAGCAGCCACATGAATTTTCACCAAAATGTCATTTTCTTTGACACCATATCCGTCACCTTTTGGCACCAATGGAATTTTCTTGTCGACATATCTGACATCAGTGTCGTACTTATTTTGCTTATCAATTCCGGAGTGGTAAACATTGTCGAATTTCCTAACGTCTCATTTCACTTTTGCCATAGGAAATATCCTGCATATGACACTTGCTGCAAAATCTCTTCACGTACTCGTTTGGAGCCTTGGCACGACTTCAGTTATAATTTGAAGGATTTCTACAACAACGGCTCACGTGGGTATTCGGCTGACGGTAATTGTATGCTTGTTTCAAACACTCCCCATCTCGTATCCTCCAAGTCCAGAATGGAACTCCAATTGCCCTCTGAGCAGGGCTCCCCCTCATAACGACACCTATTCAAATCAATCCAGATTATTTTGCCATTGATACTACGCAAACTCTTTTCTAAGCGCCACGAATGTGTGTCGATTCCAACTTTTGCCAATGCCTTGATTTGGCGACTGCCGTCTTTACGTAGTTTGCCTGTCATCTTCTCGATTGGAAGTCCAACGTCATCCTTGAGTACGAAAACGCCATTTAACACAAGTTTATGGTTCCGTGTCAACGCCAACAGCCCAAAACTGTGTATGGGAGGGACAAGTATCTGCTTGAAATCTGGTACGCTATTGTTATACTCATAAATTCGTTGATAGCATTGGATTTCATTCAATAAATGCATATGAAGCCCGGCGTAAAGCTCATGAAAACGGGGACCAAACTCCCCAAAAACATGGTAAACCCGAAGACTTAGCTTGCGAGCAGGATCTTTCGACAACGTTGGGATAGTAGGAAACATTTCTGAAAACTCACCCTGTTCAACGCAGAGAACCACTTCACGATGTGAATATGTTTCTTCGATTATCTTGAACCGATCTGTGTTGAAACAGTCTCCTATATGCCTTGTATAACAATCGAGGGGACTCTTTAACCGCTTTCCACCACGAACTGGCCACCAGCCTCCCAATGCCATCATAGATATGGTGTACGATGTCGCATCCAATATATATTAAAAGTGTGGCCGGGTAGCGTTATGTTAGCCCATGCAAATATAAGCAACGGAACGATTTTAGCTTGGATATGTGGCGGAATACACTTCCATAAATTTACGAACTGAGCTAAAACCAATTGGTTTGGTTGGATCTTAGGAGCAAAATCAGAAAAACACCCCTACACCAGGATATATAGTCACCGACATCTTCCCAGAAATACCAAACCCAAGCAAAGCGTAATGAATATAACTTCTTTCATTTTTTGTCTCAGTGGCTGCAAAATTACTCAATCGCACTGGTAAGACCTTGAATTAGAACATGTGGTTAGTTTCTGACCATAGCTCTTAGCTTCTAGAGTCACTACAAGAACTTCCTTAAGTTTGTCATTATATTAGTTAAACAAATAAGGCACTAGACACGCCAATAGGATACAAGCAATAGAAGCCTTTACGCGGGGACCAGTGCTGCAGAAGTCATCCCAGTCCCCACATAAATCATCAAATCCACTGTCATATCCGTCACTATCGTATTCACTAAAGCCGTCACTAGGATATACAGTACTTGGATACACAGTACTAGAACCGTAATAAGGATCCACAGTGCTAGTAGAGCCATTGTTACTGCTGGAACTGGAAATTTCACTAGGGTACCCATAGTCATCGGAGCCATTGGAATCAGAACCATTGGAGCCGTCGGAGCCATCGCCGGAACCACCATGGTACCCACCATGGTGTCCACTGTGGTGTCCGATCCTTTTCTGCTCAAAATCAGTGCCGTTAACCACTATATCTCTTATGATAGCACCATTGATAGTTGCAAATAAAATAAGGTAGAAAAGTTTCATAAACAGTAATATACCGTACAAAATATGACACAGTATGCCCGGGATACACTGAGATTAATATACTGCTTGAACTAACACCCACTCTGCTACCACCTTCGCCATCTTCCTGGCCAAATAGGTCAAAACCTGATACATCAGGCTTATGGATCAGTCGTGAAAACTCAGCCATTTTTGCAATTACCGCATTTGGCTAAAAAGTGATGCCATAAGCCTCCATATATGACATGCATCACGACTACGGCAAATACCCGGCAAATCCACGGAATATATACGGCAAGATTACGGCACCAGTACATCCAAGCCCGGCAAAAGATGTCCACAGCCGTAGTCGAAGTCCCTGGCTTTTACTTACTTATACCAAGGTCCTCGTTAAAACACGACCAAAGCAAAACTTTACCCTGGTAAAAGGGTCCGGATATAGAGACTGGTGCTATTGGCAGGGGTGTTCATGGGTTGTGCTACATATCTATTTACTCATCGTCACTGCTATCGTCATTGTTGAAAGGATCAGAGCCGGTTTTGAGGTCAGGTCCGAGCCACTCGTCGTCAATATCCATGGCATCGGCGTATTCCGTCTCTCCTTCGTCAAACACAGACTCTTCATCAAACCCCTCAAAGTCTTCTGCCGGTTCCTTATTCCCCACTGCTGCCAGAAGAAAGCTAGTTAAAGCATCGTTATTCTTAGCAATCTTAACCACATCCTTACCGATTTTGTTGATGAACCGGGTAAGTAACTTCAAGGCATGAGCAAACTCATGCCTGTGGGTTCCAATGTATTGGCCATGGGTCACCAAAACGCTTTTGACCCAAAGCATATTGAATTCCAAATGAATAGAATTAATGGACTTTTCTCCGATAAATCTCAAGAATCTCTCCAAATACACATTGGGCACGTCTTGGGCCACCAATGGGATGTTCTTGATGGGAATGGAATCATACACAAGCGTAATGAATTTGGTTTCATTCAACCGGAAACTCATAATCAAAGCCTTGAGGTATTCCTTTTCTGCCAATGTATCCAAGATAGCCTGAGGAGTGATGTCTATATCCAATTCGAACGGATCAAAACTCAACTCGTTGTTGACGGAGTAGATCAAAAGACCTTCTGTGGATCCAGCTGCAAAAGATGAGATGGTAGGACTGAATTTGATGGAGCTGACTTTGATACTAGGTCTGGTGCTCCGGAGACTGGGGTCACCTTTGTGAGATCCAGGTAACGAATGGTCCAACCGGTCTTCCACATCGCTATTCTCCCCGTCCCGGTCTATAAGATCCACCACTCCTCCGTCTTGGAGGTTCTTACTGTTCAATTTTTCAAGGGTTCCGTCCAATTTCATGTTATCCGATACTTTGAGCTTTTTCAACAACACTTCGTTTTCACAGTCATAAAGACAGATGGAATTGTTGTTACCAGCTGCTATGATGAAGTTCCCATCGAAAGAATAGTCAATGGTGGTGAAGTATTTCGCTCTGGCGGAATTCTTGGACTCGAATCGGTCTTCTAAGTGTCTCCCACCAATGATGTCACGTTTCCCATCGATTAAATGCACCTGCTTGGCATCCTCCACGTCAAATGTCAAGATATGGCCATCCAAAGTGCTGATGGACACTTCTTTGGAGTCCGGTCTCATGGCCACACTCAACACGTCCGATTGGATCTCTATAGGCTCCACTTGCTGAGACCGACTAAAGATATTCCAGATCCTGATGGTCCTATCCCACGATGCTGATGCTAGTATGGAGTTTTCGATTCCAAATGATAAACTGGACACAGGGCCTTCATGGCCGGCTAAACTGTCCAATAATTGGCCCGTTTGCACTGACCAAACAAAGATTTCAAACCGGTCTTGAGACCCGGCTACCACAACTTCCCCACTAGGGTCCACGGCCAAACAATTGAACTGGATTCTTTCGGTGGCAGTGAATGTTCTGAAGTTTCTGTACCGGAGGAGATCAAAGGCTCTGACCGTTCCGTCCAACGAAGACGAAAATAACACCTGGCCTTTCTTGCTGAATTGCAACCCAGTGATGGTGGAAGTGTGTTCGGTGAACGTCATGAGACAGAATCCGGATCTGGTATCCCATACTTTGATTCTACCGTCATCAGACCCAGTTATCACTCTAGAACCATCTGGGGAATAGCAAATGCAGTTGATGGAGTCAAAATGGCCTTGTTGTCTTAAGATGTACGATTCAGACTGCCATTCGTAGACTAATAGTTGGCCTAGCTTGGACGACCCAAATGCCAACCATTCTCCGGTCTTATTGATCTGCACGGTGTTGATGGCGTTCTGGCCCATGGAAAGCTGCTGCACCAACTGGAAATCGGGCATTTCATAGATCCGGAACTCACCATTGCTGAACCCTATCACTAATAAGTTGGATTTATCGTGAAACGTAACACATTTTACGTGGCCATCGGCACGGAAAAAACTTTTGGCAGTGATTCTCCAGCTCATGGGTCCTTTGGGTTTGGTTTCCTCGTCACTCTCGTCTTCGCTGTCCTCTTCCTCACTGTCATCAATGGGCTTTTCAGTATACTCCCATTTGAATAATGCCCCGTCTTTACTGACAGTGTATATTATTTCCTGGGACTCGCTGAAGAATGCCCCGACCACGTTATCTCTGTGTCCGGCCAATGTCATGGCCACGGTACTCTCGTCTGAATTTAGAGAGTATAATCTCGAAGTCATATCTTTGGAGGTGGAGATGAAAAATCTCGAATCTTTGGACCACGAGATCGACGTCACATCACTATAATGCCCGGCATACACCCGGTGACGTACAAACGGAGCAAATTGTCGGTCTTCTGTGTAATCAGGGGTTTTCCACACCTGAATAAATCGGTTACATGCAATTGCAAAATATTGTCCACAGGGACTGAATTTCAAGTCAAGCACTTTGTCCTTGAAGTTGAAATGATGTAAAACGGTTCTGGCGACAAAGTTCACAAGAATAGCTCTGCCGTCCTCATCAACACTCAAAAGTAGCGTTCCCTGTTTATTTAAAGCGATTCTCATGACATCTTTACGATGCTCATAGTTGAATGTGAACGATTCATTTTTCATTAAATCAAAGCATGACACACGGTTCCCCACGGGACTCAAGAGTTTGGTTCCGTCGTCCGTGAACTGTAGGTTCCCCTGTCGATACACAGTGCCCAATAGGTTGGAAAACTTGAAATCTGACTTCATGTTGTTAATGAAAATTTAAGGTGATGAGATGGCTAAAATGTTCGCATCTCACATTTTACCGGCACACGAACCATAAAACTTCATTTATATAATTATGAGTGGGTTATCGAGTCGGGTGATGAACATGAAGTTCATGCGAGCTTCAGACACCAGCACGAGCCGGGAGAACGAAGATGTGCCGGCGAAAGTGACGGATACGTCGGCGTGGGCACTCCAAGGGTCCAAAGCGTTAATTGCAAACAACGGCGCCAAAGTCGTTCAATCGGTGGGGTACGGAGATATCAACCGGTTTGACGATAGTGACGAAAGCGGCGATGACAGTGTGCCCAAAATAGTGAAGAGACAGTGGGGCAATAAAGAAGTTGAGCCGGAGCTGATCGAATTTAACTCAATTAAAGAGTCTCAGGTTAAAGACACAAAGAAGAGCAGAAACCCTACAAGAGTATGTATTACCGTGCAATCGTCCAACAATAGTACTAACAATCGCCAGAATGAACCAGTTCACGACACTATAGACTTACCTGAAAATATCACTGAACTCAATGCTACTGACTTTTTGGACAGTGTTTTCCAGTCGAAAAAACGACTGTCTCCTTCTGACAAGCTCGACAAAGGCGACAAAGGCAAGAAGCTAAAGAAGAGAAAGCGGGTCCAAAAATAATCACCTTTTCTTTTTCTTCCCATGTTCCTTCCCCTGTTCCTTGGGTGTACTTTTACTCAACTCTGCTTTCACCACGGCGTTTCTCCCAGCAGTATTTATATGCTTAAACCGATCGGGACCGAGGTGTACGCCCCCAAACCACCGGGTGACCACCACCATGACATTCCACACCTCCATCATCGTCAATAGATGCAATAAACGACTTCCTGCTGCAGTTTCTCCATCATCGTCACAGTCCTGGTACTGCACGGCTCCTTGGCCCTTGATTCGCCACGCACTCATGTTGTGGGCTGCTTTGGCGATCTTCTTATCGCTGACAAGCCGGTCGAAGTACTGTTCTGCTTGGTTTAGTGAATGGACTTCTCGGGAAAACCCTATAAAAGTAGACCCTCTATCGACGATAGGATCCGAGCTAAACCACCCCTCAAACGGGTCAATACTAGTTTCATCGACCGTACTCTTTAGTAGTGGCTCGTGCTCTATTTTGACCGGTTCCGGGCTGGCAATTTCCAATTGTTGCACCTTTTCAACTATATCTCGGTCCTCGTACGATTCAAGTAGCATTTGAAGCTCTGATAGGTACTCAAACATGCACACCTCCCCTTCCCTATACACTTCCTGCAACTTGGCATGGAACTGCCGCTCCAAGTACCCCGTATCGCTGTATTTAGCGGCATTATCGACGATTACCTGAATTATACTGGGACACTCATCGGGATATTTCAATGGGAAAGATATCTGCAACACAACGTCTTCGTTCTCCGGGACCTTGAAAGCATAAATCTGGGGTCCCACCTCGTTGGTGGTGTCGGGGTAAATGGCGTCTATAGCGCTTATTTCGTCTTGTAGCTCTTCCTTTGTCATATATGCATTGAAGTGATTCGCATCAATTTTTCACTGTTCAAATATGGAAGACTTGAAGCCACAAGGCCCGGAACACTTGAAACTACAGGGCAACTCTGCTTTCGCTAACAAACAGTACCCCCAGGCCATTGAGCACTACACGTCTGCTCTTGAGGCCGATACCGATAATGCGGTGCTATATTCAAATCGGGCCATATGCTATTTAAAGCTCGCTGACTTCCACAAGGCATTACAAGATTGTGACCAGGGCCTAGCACAGGTGGTTGAATCCAAGACTAAATCAAAGCTTTTGTTCCGGAAAGCGCTGGCGTTTGTGGGCATGGGGTCTACTAAGCTTGCAAGGCAGTATTTCCACAAGGTTTTGCAGCTTGATCCTGATAATGTTGCTGCTAAGCAAGAATTGGCGAAACTAGAAGATGAAGCTGAAGACGGGATGGAGGGGATTGTGAATCATAGCAGAACCTCCATACCTGTGGAGAAAGTGGACGTGTTACCAGAAGAGTACCGGGGGTACCTAGTCCAGCCAGTAGCACAGCCAACACCAAATCCAGTACCTGTAAAACTACTGGAAGATCAGGAAACGATAGAAAAAGAGTTCAACGAGTTGTTCCCCAATAAACGACTGTCGAATACGCAGATACCACCACCACAAGCCCCAGTGGAAACGCCATTCGTCAAGCGGTCGGCTACGTCGCTTTTGACGTCGCTAAAGACCATTCCTGGTGCTCAGAAAGACAAAGCGTATATATTTGTCATCAATCTTCCTGCTGAAGAACTACAAGACGACTTCAACTACGGAATAGACCCCGAGTTCTTTTCGTTCTTGTTAGAAGCTGCTGACTACGTGTCATTCCACAATTTGGTGGCAGATTGGCCCACAAAAGTACTCAATACCTTGAAAACACTTAGTAAATTACCAAGGTATGACCTTTCAAAGTCGTTCTGTGAAGAGAAGCAGATTAAGAGGTTGCTTGATACTGTTTCACGGCACGATTTGGCGTTGGGGGAGGAATACAGACAACTTCTTTTATAAATAGCTGCTAGCTTTTTTTAAGATATAACTAATGCCAGCTTCGTAGAACATAACTAATGCCAATTCTTTGATGACTCGGTCTCGATCCTTCTCAGTAGTGCTTGATCAACTCTTTGTGGAGCCCCTTCCTCATGACATTAACTGGACGAGGCTGGATCAAATCTCTGATAAATTCAGAAAGATATGGCTCGAAATCAACCCTGAAAACCCGGGTTGCAACCAACGGAACCAAAAAAATACATCCAAAAATGCACAACATCAACACGTATATCATGAAGTACGTCCTAACGGTTGCGTTCACCCGTCTTTTCTGCCTCTTTGAAAGAAGTTTTGGTCGGAGTTGACTAGAAGGTTTCAACCAAAATAACATCATCGTATGCCATCTATCAATGTATGGAATAAAAAGTAATGGGAATTGAGCAAATAGAATAAGATGGCCAATACAAACATCGGCTGCAAAATAACTCATCTCAGCAGTTTTGCAGATCAACTCACGTGAAGGTTGCGTGAAAATGTGCCATCCTAGTCCTGAAGTGAACCATCTTCCAGACCACCAAGCAATATTCGACTTGTCGTTTCGAAACTCTCTTGTGACTAGACAAGTGACAATAGTTTTCAAGCACCACCGTTGTATCAACACCGATAACGCAAATCCCAAAAGGGTTCTGGAAAAATCAAACCCTTGTAAGAACCAGAACACCTCAAAGAATATCACATGATTCACCACAGCCAACGCGTGCACAGTCCAGGATATAAGACTGGGGAAGCTTCCACAGCATAACGACAACACTGGTCCAACCAAGCACGAAATCCAGAAGAAAACAATCAAAAAGACAAAATTCACTGCAATTGGAGTAAATGTGACAATTAAGATTCTCATCAAACCAAGCGTCGGGTTAGCATGTCTAGTATCATTCAAAGCATTTGCAAAAAGGTAAGCAACACCAATAAACCCAATTTCAATGAACTCAAACAAACTTCTGGTTATAACAATGTTGAATTTCGAAGGCTTGACAGTAGTAACAGATCGAGATTGTGTTGATTCAAGAGGAATGTTGCCCTTAACACCGGTAAGCCTTGATCTTCCGATTCTTGTATAACTAATCCAGGAGTTCTTCCTTGATTTACTATTACCCATTGAAAGCCATTTAAGATAATTCTTGTAGTCGAGGAAGAATTCATTGAAGCTGAACTGGTTAGGATTGTACAAAAATGGACATATAAGAAGCCCAAGAATTGTGATCCAGAAGTAAATCAACGGAACTTTCCACATGGTTATGGAAGTATAAAAGATCAAAAGGCTGGACACAGCTCCATAATAAAGACTTGCACCTGCAAATCTTGCATAAAGAACCGAAAACGGAACTCTCACGGTTGCAAACCCACGACCTGTTCCAATATATCTTGCACCGCCCACAAACATATCAGTGATGAGTGAATCTGCATATATCCGACACACAAACACTTCAAATAAAGGTGAAAACGATGCGAAATGCTTTCCTAGTCTAGTGAAAGCTTTGTATAACCCTCTCTCCATTAGTTCCTGAATAAAAAGTGGTAGAAACGCAATTGCAAAAACAATGAAAATGGATAAGATCGACCGTTCGAGCCATTGCACAACTGGGATTAAGTTATAACAACCTATTGGCCTATGGGGATCTGTTATTGGTACATTTTTGTCGTATTCACATATGGTGCTTTCATGGGTCAAAGCAGCGATGTTGACACCCACAAGCAAGAACAAGTTGATTGAAAGGATGATAAACGTGTTATTCAAATGGAATCCAGGATGGGCATAGTAATAGGAAAGAAACCTGTCAAGTGGAAGTTTGGTGCTAAGGTAAAAATGCTCTCTCGAAAGCATTTGTTCACCCATACCAGCCCCAATCTTGGTGGTAAAATTAAGAATGGATCCAAATCCAAGATCTCTTCCCTTTCCACACTGCATGTATTCACAATGCTTGATACGGCCTCCACGACATAACACATTCATTCCAGCATAAACATCTTCATTCAAATGAAGGCCCTTTTGAGCCTTCGAAAGACCGCCTCTGGTGGTCATGAATATTGAATTCAAGAAATCTGGGTGGCCATAATGAAGTTTGCCCCCAATATGAGCTAAAGTTCTGGCAAAAAGGGTTCCAAACGTTTGTTCTTTTCCTGCTGCCACATCACCCAAGACACCAATATTTTCAGAAAATATGTACTCTCTGGTTCCAATAATGGCCACAGGATTAGCATAGTCTCTATGTTTCAACTCTGGTGCATAAGGATCCACTTGTGGTGAGTATTCTTCAAATTCAGCTAAAACACTCCTTATTTTGAGGCATTCTTCAAGATAGTTATCCTGATTTGCATCAATAAGCTGAACGTATTCACCTCTGGTAAATATGACAGCGTGATTCTGATTGTCAGACTTCCCGTCACCCAATATCGGATTTCCCGATAATCTAATCTTATACTTTGGCATACGTTCACCATTTTCCAAGATGGAACTACTACCATCGATGAGGGCAGAATAATATACCGTCTCACCGGTTTTGGGGTCGACTTCTTCGTCCAAATAGGCAATCTGCAACTCTGGGTAAGCTCTCAACAAAAATTCAGTATTTTCCATCTCTTCTGCCGTGAAGTATTTCAATCTTTGCATGGATATGATCATCCGAAATTTACGAATGGCCATTGCAGATGCTTCTTCAAGTTTGTCTGTGTCATCCACGAAATCTTCAGAAGGACTTTCCACGTCAAAAAGAAGCTTTATTGCTCTAGAGTAGTTCATAAAACCAGCGGTAGTTCGGTATAACGTTTGAGTTCTCAAGGAGGCCCATATCCGTGTTCTGAGTATGTATTCCGGTGTGGCGATTTTGAAACCGACGGAGTAGTAAGGGAAGTCTCTTGCTTTCTCGCCATCCACCTCGGGAGAAGAAGAGCCTGTATCATATTCTTCTGCCAACAATCTTGTATCTTTCACAAAGCAAGACCATTCCAATTCATGAAGATGCTTCAAATATTCCAACATTGTAATATTGGAGCTCAGATCCTCTTCCCTGATGATTTCCCGTAATGATAACATGATTTTCTCGCTGTAGTGAGGAACTAGGACAGTAAATGATGGCATTGAACCTGTTGGACCGATGTCTCGCATTGGAGTGGACAACGACTGGGCAAAGAAAGTTATCCGCCGCAGTGCCTCCGACTGTTCATAGAAAATAGTCGATTTCATCGTCATATCTTCTTGTGAGACGAAGAAAGCCGGCTCCTTCAATGTAGCTGCCAGTGGGACTACACCAATTGGATGATGCTTGTAAATCAACTTCTGGACATGCTCGAGGGACAACAAATGCTCTCTGTACATAGATATAATGACTGAATTCCATACTTGTGAAACCATGATCTTCCCTTCTGTTTGTGCATCACTAGGGGCTGCTATAATTTTGGAAAAGATTCTTTTTGGTAACCGGGAAAAGATATTCCTCCATGGTGTCCAAATCGATACACCAATGTAGAAAGATCTGAACACGGAAAAGACGGTGTTGCAGACAATATACCACAAGTAAGTGTCAAGGAAGAATAAAACCAAATCCGTCAACAAAATAAGTGCAAGAACGATAGTGGTGTGGTGTGAGCACAAAGAACTTCCCAACCACCGATCGCCAGCACATCTTGTCATTTTCATAATGGTCAATTCCCTCATTGGATCTTTTAGGGATAAAGTTAGGAAGATGTAGGATTCAAGGAACTTGAAGAAAAACACCGCCAACCAAAGACCAATTGAAGCACCTTGTTGCGACCCTTTCAACCTATGGAAGTTGTAGATAAACCCTTCGTTTGCCAAAAATCTTCTATTGCTGTCGGTCAAGTTCATTTTAAACAACTTTCCTAATGGCACAATAGTTAAATAGATAACCGTGACAATAGAAACTGCAAATTGAAGTGATGCAATCAAAACACCCAACTGGGTTTGGCGATTCAACGGAGTGAATCCCAAAAAATAAACAGTTGGGCCTGCATTGAGTACAAGCAATAAAACCAACAAATAAGCCCTTCTAAATATCGGCTCAGCACCGGGATACTTTCTAGGAACAAAAAGGCCTTCAAAAAATATTGATATGAGACAAATGGAGACAGCCACTGCACCTGCTAAGGACATCACAGTAAGACATGCCTGTGTGGTTGGTTTGTTGTCGAGTGATGGGTTGTATCTATAAGTGTAAAGTGTAGGTGCATTGTAGGCGGTGTAATACCAAAACATGGACATATGTATAATCCAAATCCGGTTAAAGTTGCAAAATACATGGGACCAGCTTCTTGTTTCTCTAAAGGTCTTGAAAAAGGCCTTTTTCCATACAATACGATTCAACAGCATGTATCTTTCTTCTGGAGGGAGGTCCATGAACTTCGACTTGTCCTCAAGCACTATTCTCTCTAAACCTTTACCATACCAGAATAATTGATTCATGTCATCATATCCAATAATATCCTTGTGGTCTTTATCCACTCTCATGTAGTCCCCATCCGAAAAGGAGGAGTTCTGGTCTCGATAAAAATTGTATAACGGAGTAATAGCGTGATCAAGAAAGCTTTCAGTGGCATTTTTAACGGGTACCGACTCATCCAAATTGTAGTAATAGTCATTACAACATTTGAAGATAAAACAAAGGCATTCCGGCAAAAACCGGACATTGCTCGCTTCACCCCAGCAAAGCAAATAAAGAGCCACTTGAATAACACAATCGGTGGGCTGAAGGCTGTTCATATTCATACTCCATTTTTCTTCTGCTTCTTGAAGACTGTGGACCGTAGCTTTCTTATCCTTGGGCTTGCCATTTGACCTCATATTAGCAAACCCTATAGAATCGTCAATATCCAATTGAGCAGCAAAGTACCATTTTCTGAAATTGGCGTTAACCCCACCAATGTAATCAGCATGAATTGAAGTTAAGGCTCTAGAGCCCCCCATTCTTGAAGCCCTGGAGTCAAGTAACCTCATGAAGTAGTCAAACATGTTCTTGGTGTTATCAAATTGGAATCCAAACACGTCTGTTAGTTGGAGAAACACTGCTTCTATGTCCTCTCTGGAAATAGGCACTCGATTCTTCGAACTCCACGAAGTATATGCATCAAATCGCTTACCAGGCGACACATTAACCAATTCCGACGGCTTTTCCCCCAGACCACTGGGGCTCGTTGTTGACACAAACGGGTGCTTGAGCCGGTTGATCTCTTCCCATCTCTCGTTACTTATTTTGGGGGTTTTAAATCCACTCAACGGTAACGGTGCAGTAAAGCCCTGGCCAGCTAAACGGGTTAGTATCGATCACGTGGATCGACTTTCTGTATGCCATACTAATAGGAAACGCTGTGGTGTTGCCCTTGCGGTCTTCGTTGCCGGTTTCTGGATCGTGGGACATGTTATGTGTAGCTGCAAGAAGAGAATAAAATGGTACAAACGCGATTTTGAGATTTATTTTATGGCTAATTATAAGACCTGTCTTCAAGCTAGTCTAGTCTGCTAGTCGAACCTCAAGCTGATCGGCTTCAAGCTGATCGGCTTCTGTCCAGAAACTCTCAAACTAATCTTCGTCCGAATCGGAATCGTCAGAGTCGTTCTCGTTCCCTTTGAGGTCCAAATAAGCTATTCTATTAGGCGTCTTCCCCTTCAAAATCATCGATGATCTCTTAACTTTCCCTTCTGTGGCCATGTCAAGAAGTATGCTTTTGACATTGCTTGGAGAACTGCCAGAACTCAAGAGGTTGGCTGCAATTCCGGTGACAATGGGTGCAGACATGGATGTTCCCGACAAGATCTTGGGGCTGGCCACCTGTTTGAAATCGACGCTTTTAACCATCAGCCCTGACGCAAGAATGTCCACACATTCCCCCCAGTTTGAAAACCGGGCGAGTCCATCGGTCTTGTCGTCAATACTGCCAACCGTTATGGCTTTTGCAGCACTTCCAGGACTGGTTCTGCACGCATTAATATTGGAGTTTCCGGCAGCCACGACGATGACAAGGCCATCTTCAAAAGCAGCATCTATGGCCTTGTTGAGAATGGAGTTTTTGGATGCTCCCAAGGACAAATTGGCGACCCCTGGCACCTTTGATTTCCGTCGGTGTTTGGTTGCATACTCCAATGCAGCTATGATGGTGCTCAAAGACCCAGACCCTTCGGCCGAGAGGGCCTTAACTTCGACTAGATTGACCCTCTTGCTAACGCCGTACGTCAGCGATCCCACCAACCCAGCTACGTGGGTGCCGTGGCCGTTTGTGTCACCACTGCCCTGCCCAGCGAGGTCCTGGCCAAACATGGCCCTGCCTTCGAATTCTGGATGCCCTACCTCCAAACCGCAGTCAATGATGTAAGCGTTGACACCAGCCCCTTGGGAATCATCGTCGTAGAAATACTTCAACTCCTTCTTCAATTTCTTGCGTTGGGAGATCCTGGCAAGGTGACGAGGAGCATCTTTCTGGACCTCGGTTTCTAAAGCATGAACTTGGATATCTGGGGTTATTTCAGAAATATAAGGACAGCTGCCCAACCTTTCCAAGGCTTTCTTGCTGAACTCTCCCACAAACCCTTTGAATGTTCCAATAGAGAAGATTGACTTGATGTGATCTTTAACTCGAAGTTCTTCTGGATACTTGGTGTCACTGACATAAAAATCTTCAAATGTCTCGTTTTCTTTGAGAGTGATGAAGTAGGAGTCTCCACAAAGCACTAGGGTAACCCATTGGATGATTACCAAAACGATCCACGACTTCATGTTTGTCCTTAAATATTTGTGCTCAGTTTTTTTGCAGCCATTTGCATTTTGTGCACTTAAAAACATAATATATTAGATAAATAAAACTATTTCAATAACTTGAGGGCCTTGGCCTTCTCGGTATCTGGCAACGAGGAGATATAGTCCCTGATGATACCTATGGCATTGCTAGGGTCCTCATTCAACAACTTTCTGATGGTGGTGTAGGATTTCTCCACCTTCAATTCTTCCACCTTCTCGAGCAATTTGCTGTGGTTCTTCTCGATATAGGTACTGACGGCTTCATCGTCATCGTAGTCCACGGTTGGCATCCAACTCTTCAATCTTGAAACTCTTTCAAGCTTGTTGCTGGACTCCAATTGGTCTTTGATCAATTTCAAGCAGTATTCTTCATTAAGACGACGACGTAAACGCCAGAAGAAGAATCTTCTAGCGTCGATCCACTTAAGCTCTTTACGGATCACTCCCTTGGCCAACATACGGCCCGATCTATCGTGCAAGTCGGCAAACTGAACAGATATTTGGGCATAGATTGGCAACAATTCCTTTTCTCTGGCAGACAATTGGGCAGAAACCTTTGAGTGTTCATCGGATGAGGAAGGAAGGTCTTTTAGTTGAGCCTTCAATTCAGCGTACTTGGGGTCTAATCTCGACATAGTGGCCAATAACTTGTCCCGTCTGTATTTGATACCAACCATTCCTTCGGGTTCCAAAACACCAGCTCTGGAATCCACATCAGCGTACATTTCCATGAACTCTTCATTGATGGTTGGATCCACCACCACCCAAGATCCACCTCTCAATTCACCAGTAGGGGGAATGTACGTGAAGATTGGTTGTTTGAAGTCAACTAAAGCATCAACAATGAACGAACCATATTTAAGCACTTCATTGTACATATCACGCTGACCACCAGAGAAACCTCTCCAGTTGGCCAAAATCATCAATGGCAAGCTTTCACCATTGTTGAAGTCATTGATAGCTTGAGCAGTCTTAAAGGCAGAGTTTGGATACCACACCTGACCGGCTTCTTGGAGTTTCTGTTCGGTAGAATCGGGGTTGGCAGGATCTGCTGGGACAAGATTATCGACGGTTCTGGTTTCAACTCCAATAACACCAATAGGGATACCACCAAGACGGGCTCTACCAACAACAACACCTTTGGCCCAGCCAGACAAAGTTTCTTGGAACGAATCTTTATCAAACAAACCATGTTCGAAATCACCATTGTCCAACTCTTTACCTTCAATCATCCAACGCACGTCATATGGTTCATCCTTTGGTGGGTAGTAGTCAATATCCCTGTCCCAGGAGTCTTCCGTCTCCAAGATTGGAACCGGAACACCACGTTTGGAAGGAATATAGCTCATCCAATCCATGATTTTAACCACACCAGCATAATCGTCAGAAGCAGTCAAATGGGAAACACCATTGTTATACATGATTTGGGTACCACCTAATTGCAAGTTGGAAGAGTAGACTTCTCTACCCAACAACTTATTAATTGCAGGAGCACCGGTCAAAATGATTGGCTGGCCTTCGATTTGAATAGCTCTTTGACCTAATCTCACCAAGTAAGCACCAATACCAACAGACCTACAGGTGACCAAAGTGATGGTAAAGATATCCTTGTAAGCTCTGGAGGTGGCTCCAGCAATCAAACCGGAACCACGAAGACATTCAACTCCCAAACCATCTTCAGCACCAACAATCGATTTGATAACAAATCTTACTTCGCCGTCAATGACTTCCCTTTCGGTTACAACAACATTTTCCTTTCCGGACTCGTCCAAAGCTTGCTTGTCTTCAGGAGTCAAGTATAAATAGCTGAATCCCTTGTTAGGGTCATTAGCATCATTCCAACTAACCTTGAACAACGGCAACAACTCCTCCGCAATTCCAATTCTGGCACCAGAGTTGGCAGAAAGATAGATTCTTGGGATTCCCAATTCTCGAGCGAGTTCGGTACACTTGTTGAAGTAAAAGTCTTCTTCTGGACCGAAAGAACCAATCTTGTGAGTGATGTCGTTGGAAATGATAATGAATTGACGACCACGAGGGTATTCTGGGGTCTTGGCTGTCACCTTGAACCCAACCATGCCAATACTATTGGAGCCAGGATCTCTTTCGACAGCTGTCAAATTACCGTTTTCATCCTGGATCAATTCTAAAGACGTGAAAACATCTTTAGGCACTTTGGTAGTCTTAGACACCTTTTTCCATTGAGCAATAGTAGCTTGACGGAACAACTCAGGGAAATCGTAGACATAAGTAGTACCCATGTTGTGAGCCTTGTAACGCTTAGGTTGTAACGATTCCTTCACGGCATAAGGAGTAGAAATTGGTCTCAAGTGCATAGAGCCTGGTTGACCAATTGACTTGAACACCCAATCATCCTTGGCGTTCTTGACTTCCATATACAACTCAGATTTCACCACGTAACCAGAAACATTGTTGATTATAGCCCGCAATGGGAAAGAGTTGCCGGTGTTTGGATCCGTACAGAAGATTCTGATCTCAGCACTTGTCACTCTCAATCTCCATAATCTTCTACCGAATCTTTCCAAGAACGAACCAAAAGCTGCTTCCACTTCCTCTGGCAACACATTGAAAACGGCGGAAAAGTTGATGAATATATGGTTAAGATCCGAATTGGAAGTATCAATGATCTCCAAAGCGTCCAAGATATCAGACATCAATCTGTTGGATTCAGAAATCAAGTACTCACTGATACTGATATCGTCACGGATGATTCCAGTTCTGATAATACCTCTGGTGAAGAATCTCTTATCAGTTGGAGCATTCTTACCGATGGCTTCATAGACATGGATATTTCTGTTATCAGTGAAGATTGGCTTGATGTCAAAATTGTCCAATCTTGCCAATTCCAACTGGAATGCCAAAGCCGGTTCAATGTGACGAATCACCTTGTTTTCCTTGTAATCTGGAGCCGTGAACGTGTAGTACTTTGGATAAATACCCACGTTGTTGGCTAAAACAAAGGAAATACGACGGACAGAAGCATATTTCAAGTCTTCCTTCAAATCATCAATAATCTCGTTCACCTTTGCCAAAGTCTCTTCCTCTGAAATGTAACCATCAGTATTGTTAACCACCACATTCATCACATTGAAGTAGTCGGCATGTTTGTCTTCGGGATTATTACCAGTGGTAGTTGGCTTGGCCTCCATTGAAATACCAGGAGCTTGCAATTTATCCAAACCAGCACTGATCATTTCATCAGCATCGTCCAAGTGATGACATGGCACGAGAACACCGTGTCTTACTGGCTGCTCTTGTTTTGGATCAACAACAAACGACAAATCAGACACAGAAGCGGTTCTGTTCATTGAGTTGGGGGAGTCGGTGTTCTTGAAATGTTGGATAGCATTGAAATGGGACGAACTGAGACTTGGTAACGTGAACTGCCAGTGGATAACCGGCAATCTGTCGTGGAAGTCGTATGAAATGGGGCCTAAAGAGTAAGCTCTGTAGGCTCTTCTAACATAGGTTTCAGCAGCAGCCATGGCAACCCATTCATCAGTATTGATCAAGAATTGTGGTAACACATCAAAAACGGTGTGTTTCGAGTCCACAACATCTTGGATAATGTCGAGTTTCGGTTCACGATGTTGGGCGTAAATTTCACCATATGATGCTTGCAACACCGACGATCTCAAGATATGCTCCAATTGATCTGATCTTTCTTGGATAGATGGCAAGCTACATTGAATCAAGATTTCTCTTGCCTTCAACGTAACTTTGGTGGTGCCCTTGGCGTCCAATTCGACAATGTTCTTCAACGATTCTCTGATCTCATTGGCACTGCTAGATGAAGCTTGCAATAATGGTTGGTATTCATTCAAGATGGCCAAAATCAAGTTGTTCTTGGCACTGACCCGAGAGTGAGATAATACGATACCAACAACCTTGGTCAAGTCTGACTTGTACTCGTCTCTCAACTTCAAAATAATGTCGTCTTCCCTAATAATATGGCCTGAGAATAAATTCTCCACCTCGTAGTATTGATTGATCAATTGAGCAAAGAAGTGGTATTCGTGCTCAACCAAACCATTGGCATACTTGGTAGCAACATCCACTAATGGAACAACAACGTCTTTCAAGCTGGCATCGTTCTCGGGGTCGTTTAACACCTTTTGAATTTGCTTCAAGATTTGACGTGCTGGGAAATCAGTGCCCCGCGATTGGGTTCTTTCAATAAGTGTAGACAACGATTCGTCCAATTTGGCAGGCAATCTGGAGTGTAAGGCAGACACTTGTAAATTCCATTCGGAGAAAGGTAATTCTCTGTCTCTCAAAACGTCGATTATGTCTTTCATGGTGGAATTCAAGATGGCTTGATTATCAAATCCGTCCAAGATGTTTTGCAAGATAGAAGACAATTTCTGGAACTTGTGCACTGGCTTAGTACCTTGAATGACAGGGTTACCAAACTCGGGTAAAGTTCCTTCGAAGGGCAATGCGTGTTTGACCTTGGAAGGATCATCCAAGGCAAGAATGGCCAAGATATCACCAGCATTCAATGTAGATCCCGGCTGTTTGATCAACTGCACAACACCATTGTCTTGAGCAATCAAAGGCATGCACATTTTCATGACTTCCACCTCAGCAAATGGCTGACCAGTCACAACGTGGTCACCACTTTCAACAAGATATTTCACCAATTTACCAGGACTGGGAGTTCTCAATTGGGTTGGATCATTTTCCAACTCTAAAAGACAGGTCTTCCCATCAACAGATAATCTAGTAGCAGCAGACTCTTCTTTCCAGTAAACAGCATGACTCTTACCACCCATGGCGATCAATAATCCCCCATCAGATAACGATCTGACACCAACAACAGCCCTGGTTCCGTTCACAAATAACGTCCAGTTCTCTTTAGAAGATTTGGTGGCAGTGAACTTGTATCTCTGACCTTCATAGATAAAATCAATGGGGAAGATGGTTCTCAACAAGTTTTTATTTGGAACCTGCCCTTTTTCCAAGCT
This sequence comes from Yamadazyma sp. yHKS699, assembly GCA_030580295.1. Lineage (NCBI taxonomy): Eukaryota > Fungi > Ascomycota > Pichiomycetes > Serinales > Debaryomycetaceae > Yamadazyma > Yamadazyma sp. yHKS699. The sequence continues at coordinate 19,801 of JAKTSQ010000054.1, forward strand.
CAGAATGTATTCAGTGTGTTCAGCTTGAGACTGGATATGAGCTTTGGTAGCAGCACCGCAAACCACAGCAACTGTGGGATCAGGTCTTTCAGCAGTCAATTTCTTTGTGATTAACTCATCTAACCAACCAGTAGTTATGGTGTTCCCTTCAAAGTCTGGAGTTTCCAATAATTTAATCAAATATTCAATGGTGGTTCTGAAATCACCTCTGATGGAAAGTTCCTTCAAGGCCACCACCATGTGTTTTCTGGAAGCTTGACGGTTCTCTCCAAAAGCAAAAATGTGCCCGAATTGGGAGTCGGAGAAAGAATGGATGGAAGATTGGTTACCCACCGAGAAGTAACCCCAAACATTGGAAGAAGATCTGAAGTTCAATTCGTGTAAAGTACCACCACTTGGTTTGAATCCTTCACCAGGATCTTCCGAAGTGATTCTGCAGGCAGTTGTATGGCCCTTTGGAACAGGACGACGTTGAGTGATCAAGGAGTTTTCGTTCTTGAACTCAAAGTCGATTTCTGTGGACGTATGAGGATCCACGCCATAAAGAGTTCTGATATCCCTTATTCTGTGCATTGGGATACCCATGGCAATCTGCAATTGGGCCGCTGGTAAATTGACACCCGTGACCATTTCGGTGGTGGGATGTTCCACTTGTAATCTAGGATTCAATTCCAAAAAGTAGAATTTATCCTCACTATGGGAGTACAAGTATTCAACGGTACCGGCAGAAACGTACCCCACCAACTTTCCCAATCTGACAGCAGCATGCTCCATCTTCTGGAAAGTCTCTTTACGAGCAATGGTGACAGGAGCTTCTTCGATAATCTTTTGATGTCTTCTTTGCACCGAACAATCTCTTCCAAATAAAGAGATATTTGTACCGTATTGATCAGCCAATAATTGGACTTCCAAGTGTCTAGCGTCGCCGGCCAATTTCATGATGAAAATAGGCGAACCAGGTATTTCATTAGCAGCTTGTTTGTACAAGGTCAAAAAGTCTTTTTCGTCGTCGACCTTTCTGATACCTTTACCACCACCACCTTCCGATGCTTTGACCATCACTGGGAACCCAATTTCACGGGCTTTTTTCAACCCGTCTTCGGCATCTATACAACACCCTTTGGCATAAGTTTCAGCAGACACAGACACCAAGTTGGACTTTGTGTCGACAACAACATCGGTGACGCCAGTTCCGGACCAGGGGATACAAGGAACTTCGGCGTGTTGAGCAACAATGGTACTACTGATTTTGTCACCCAAGGACCTCATGGCGTTTCCTGGAGGACCAATAAACACGATTTTCTTGGGAGAAGCGGCTAATCTCTCAGGCAAGTCGGGGTTTTCAGAAGCATGGCCCCAACCGGCCCAAACAGCATGGACCTCAGTTCTCTCAGCAATTTCAACAATCAATTCCACGTTGGCATAGTTATTATTATTTGTTCCACCGGGAACTTCAACGTACTGGTCGGCCATTCTAATGTACTCGGCATTGGCGGTCAAATCCTCGGGGGTGGCCATCACGGTGAATTGGATGGCTCTTTCGTCGCCAAAAGTCTCATAAGCCCATTTTCTAACGGACCGGATTTCTTTAACGGCCCCGATTCCGTTGTTGGCAATTAAAACCTTGGATATCACCGTGTGGCCCTGGTGGGACTTGACAAAGTCGGTGACCTTGCCAGATTCCGCCACTGCAAGGGAGTTAAGGCCTAGGAAGTGGGGCGCCAAATTCTCGTGTGCGATGGAATAGTCTGTGGATGTGGACATGGATTGATAGAGTCGATTTGGAAATGGGAATTTGACAAAAGGAACAAGCGGGAGTCGACGGAACGGTAGTCTATAGATATTAGTATGTTTTCTTAGGAGAGTGCTAACACTCATAAACTATAACGATGAGAAAATCGCGTTCAAACAAATGTATGAAAATGTTGGGGTGTATGCAGGACTGGGAATTGTTGGATGAGCCAATTAGAGTGGATGATTCGAGGCTTGAGACAGGAACTGAAGGACGGGAGTGTGGAAGGAAGAAATGATGGGAATGATGGAAGGAATAAAAGGGCTGGAAAATGCAAAGTGGAAAATGGATCCGCTGACGGTTGGTATGGATAATTAATGGACTGATAGTTGAATGTGGTATAACTGAGTTAATTGATAATGAATGACTGATACACTTGTTACACTGTTAGCTGATGTTCTCTAATACATACCTCGTTACGATTGGCCACAATACTATTATATCCAGAAAAAAGTGGGTTCTAGACTTTATAAATAAATTGTCGATGAGCACGTCTGTATAAATAACGTTGGGATAATTCGCAGCCTTTGTTTTTCCTTAACTATGGGTTTCGCATGAGTCTGGCATATAGTCCCCAACATTTTGAAATTTTGGGCCAAAAAACTGAAGTGTGCTGCAACTGCGTTGACGTAAGTGACGAGTTTGTTACGTCAATTTTGTATGGACGTGCACGGTGTTATGTGATATGGTGTTGGTGTTGGTGATGGTGCTGTGCTGGTGTTGGCGTTATTGTACTGGTATTGGCCTGGCTTTGGCACTGTTATTGTTCCTCTCTCGGCTCTTTTGATTTAGTGCACAGTATGGCGAGATAAAAAAAATGGAAAGGCTATCACGTGTCAGGATTTGCAACAAGTGATTCTTTAGTCAGAAGTCTAGAAACTACTTGGTGGTTTGTGTACTGCGTATGTAGCTCGATGCCGACCAAACGGCTAGATCGTTCTATGGAAAAGTTAACTCTGGCGTTGCTGTCAAAGGTTATTTCTTGCGGACCCATACAAAGTATTTGGTTGCAAATTTCGCAGATAAAGAGTTTGTAGGGTACGAGATTGAAGAGAAATGAGTGAGGAGAGAAATGAGGGAGGAGAGGCAAGGCGTGCTGGCGATAGGGCGGGACGACGCCTACTAGTGGCTAGCAGCTATGCCGCCACAATGGAGAAAGGGCGAGAACATTGTAATGAGTAAATGTATTCAGCACAAGTGAAGCACCTCAATACATAACTATATGTGAAAAGTCATATAGCATAAACATGAAAATAAAGTATGGTGGTTAAGGACATCAGAGTTTGCTTGAACCGGAAGCTGGTAGACGTAGGAAACACCTGCCACTGAGTTTAGAATAACACCTGTCACTGAGTTTAGAATAACACCTGCCACTGAGTTTAGAATATCACCTGCCACTGAGTTTAGAATAGCACCTGCACTAAGTTTTAGGGATAACAAGGTTTGTCAGGGGAGTTCCCACTAGTTGCAGCGATTGTGTGCATGTGGTGCAGGGCCACCAAGTTCTCAGCACTAACACCTGCCACTGAGTTCTTAGAACACCATTATTCAATCTATTGATGCACTTAGCTCAAGAACGCTGTTACGTCTTTTGACTGAGCTACGTATATAGCACCCTGTGACTTTACAGATACAGCTCTAAGACAGACACCGGTCTAGTCTGAGCTCCAAGTACTCTGAAACCCCAACCGCAACATATAGACTTTGTACTTGAATGATACAGGCGTAGAAAGGCAATTAGTGGAAAAGTCTATTGTACGAAAGCAAGCCTGTGCCCCTTGAGACCCCGTTTCATTGAACCACTTTGGAGGATCTAAAGAGTCAGTGAATTGACTAAGCTGGAGCGTATCGTTCACACCACTGGTGTGAGTTTTAGTTGTCGCTGGAGCATATGGTAGGTGTAGTGGAGACCCAGGCGGAGACCCAGCTGAAGACCCCGGCGGAAACCCAGCTGAAGACCCCGGCGGAAACCCAAGGCTCTGAGTGCTGCCGGAGACCAAGGCTCTGAGTGCTGCCGACCGAGTTCTTAAAAAATATCAACCATATACTTATTGGTGAGCTGAACATGCTAAATCACTTACAGTTGTTGAATATCATACGCTCATCACGTATGTCAGAAACCAAAGAGACCGAAACCAGGAATTCTCAAACTTCCAGAATAAAACGTTAGATGAAACATCAGAACAAATCATCATATCAATACAAAGGAAAGACTGCAGCAGCTCGTAGACACCATACAAACCACCCCGTGTCCACAGCACCTGATTTTGGTGCAAATGCCAAGTTTTGAAATCCCAAAGCAATCACCACCAGAACAATAGTTGCAAACCCAACCTCGGATTCCCCGTACCTGGAACAATGTGCAATCCAGATACCTAATCAAGACACCAGCGGCGCGGATCTGGAACATTATCACCCGAAATTCATGGCTTTAAGAATCTGGTAGGTTCCCAGAACACTCCCAAAGCAGTACCCCATTTTCTGTTATCGGTCGCCCCGCCAGAGCCATTACCCGCCTCACAATACCCATTTTTCCTAGACTTAAATCGTACCGTCAATCTCGCCAATATTTTGTCAAGTGGGGCTAGTTTGGGGTTGCTCCGCTCACTTAACACCGTCGCAGGAGTTGCCGAAACTTTTACCGCATATACGGGCCTAAGTGCAGTAACAGGTCTATATGCAGGATCCGGGGTAATTCATCAGCCTTCCCATTTCTCGGCACCACACCCATTGGACACCACCGCACTTGCCAAATGATTTAAGAGGCCGGGTTGAGGTGTGGTGCATGCGGTAGGGCATGTAGAAGTGGATTGAGGTGCACCTTTGGGGTTAGTGGTACATTTTGGGGGATCTGGCACATTTCGGGGATCTGGTAGGACCTTCCAAGTGTGGGCGCAAAAACCCCACCGCCGGGCTATTGTCCATTCCCCAACCAGCAACTTCAATCCCGAGAGTGGGATCGATTTGGGGTAAGTTTAAATAAACCGGCCGAAATACATTGTTCGCCAGGGGTTAGCGTTGGGGTTGCTGAATGGGGTAACGACGCAGTTCTTGGGTCAAAACTTTGACTACCTTGGAGAGTGGAAAACGCCAAATGGGTGGGCAAAGATGGGATAAAAGACCGTCAGTCAGCCCGGTTCAGTTGTAGCCATGGCTCTCCAGACGCAGCAGCAGCACCGGGCTGCTGGAGCCAAAAAAAAACGGGTTTGCAACCACCCGGAACAAATGCGGCAATGACATCATACTATTGTCAAAATAGAGTTTGGTAGCACTATTTGTGGAGTAACTCCAACGGGTATAAATAAACAATGAAATCCCCATGAGATTTAGCATCAGATTCTTCAAAATGTCCGAAACAGAACTTAAATCGTCTGAGCCAAAAGACATTGAACAAGAAAGTATTTACTCTGGAACAGATGACACTGAAATTTATTCCTACATTGGACTACAAGGAAGACTGTTGCATCTCGCGGTTGCGTTGATGTGTGGTGTAGGGTTCGTGCTCTTTGGGTACGACCAGGGAGTCATGGGCAGTTTGTTGACGCTTGAACCTTTTAGAGAAACTTTCCCGCAAATCGACACGGTGACCTACGGGTTCAGTCGGTCGGCGTACCAGGGATTTACTATTGGTATCTATGAGATTGGCTGTATGACGGGCGCTTTGTCTACCATGTACTTGAGTGACATGTACGGCCGGGTTAAATTGGTGTTTTACGGGTGTCTCATTATGATTGTGGGAGGAGCTCTTCAAGCGTGTGCTTTCCACGTAGACCATTTGATCGTCGCCAGAGTGGTGTCGGGGGTGGGCAATGGGCTCATCACAGCCACGGTGCCGGTATGGCAGTCGGAGATCGCCAAGCCCGAGAAGAGGGGGAAATTGATCTGCATTCAAGGTGCGTTGATTGCCGGAGGTATTGCTGTGTCGTACTGGATCGATTTTGCTTTCTATTTCACCAGAGATATGACTCCTCACGAGTCGGTGTCATGGAGGTTCCCCATTGCGTTCCAGTGTGTGTTTCCCATAGCCATGATGCCGTTTCTTTTACGGTTACCGGAATCTCCTAGATGGTTGATTAGAAAGGGAAGAGTCCATGATGCCCGAAAAGTGTTCTCGGCTTTGGGAGGGGTGCCAGCTAACGATGTGTTGGTCAACGAAGAAGTGGATGAGATCAAAAACGCCATCAAATTGGAACAATCTGTTGGAGCCGAAAAGTTCTCTCTTAAGATCTTGTTCACCCAAGGCACCAAGAGAAACTTCCACAGATTGTCTTTGGCAGCCTGGGCTCAGTTGATTCAACAAATCTGTGGTATCAACTTGATTACTTACTACGCCGGGACCATTTTCGAGGAGTATCTCCACTTGAATCCGTTGGACTCGAGAATTTTGGCTGCTTGTAATGGGACAGAGTATTTTTTGGCAGCTTTGATTCCGATTCTGTTTATTGAAAAGTGGGGCAGAAGACCTTTGTTGCTTGTGGGATCGGCGGGCCAGTGTCTTTGTATGGTGGTGTTGACAATTGCTACTTACTATTCTGACGACGCTTGGGGTGGAGTTCATCCTGGTGCAGCCGTGGTGGCAGCAGTGTTCTTGTTTGGCTTCAACACCTTCTTTGCTTTGGCATTTTTGTCAGAGATGTGGCTTTTACCACCGGAATTGACGTCGTTGGAAATAAGAGCTCCATCGGCTGCTATTTCCACGGCTTGTAACTGGATTTCCAATTTCGTTATTGTGATGATCACACCTATTTGTTTCCAGAGTATTGGTCCATTCACTTACTGTATCTTTGCGTGTATCAACTTTTTGATTGTTCCAGCGTTGTATATTTTCTACCCGGAGACCAAGGGACGGTCGTTGGAGGAAATGGACTATATTTTTGCACAAACTCCGGTGATGCAGCCCTGGAAGGTTGTGGGGATTGCAAAGAGGACACCATACAGGCATGCGGGGTTGCACAACGATGATCAGGAGCAGGGGTTTGACAGTACGTCTGATGGATCGAAGCCCAATGTAGCACATATTGATTAGAGAAAGAGAATGAGAATGAAGGTTTAATTATGTTTAGCTGTTTAGAATAAATGTTCAAGGTGAGAGAGATGAGAGAAGAGAGAAGAGAAACCTAAGAAGAGAGAAGAAAGTCAAAAGGAAGAAGACTGATCCTCGTTAATGTCAATAAATACCTAACTAGACGTGTCAATAAATACCTAACTAGACGTCAAATAAACGCCCACTCCGGCTCATACGGCTGGAAATACGCCGGCTCAAATCAGCATCGAACCGGTGCTTAAGTTGAGCTCTCTGGTAAACCAACCTCTCCTGGTAAGACCGTTGTCTTTTTAACTGGTTCATCAAGTATTGATGGTACACATAGCTCTTGTGAACATAATTACACAACTGAGTGTTTGTAGCACAAGCAGGAAGTCGTGGCTTTGAAGGAATTGCCGTGTTTGACATCCACCGAAGCTTGTTTTCACTCGGAGGCGAGTACTTTGGAAGCACAATGGTGCCATTGGCCCGAAAGGCCACATTGGGGAACCGGACTGATCTTTTGCTGGAAATTCTGTCGTTGTTGGAAGTGACAATTGCATGTAATTGTTCTAGCTCAAAAGGACTGAAAATCGTCACGTCAAGGGACTCGTCGATAACATTGATGTACTGGAACACCATAGCGGGAAGATGAAGAAGAAAACGTGAAAAAGACAAAAGTCGGTCCTAAATGCAGCTGCAATGCTGACTTTGGTATGGGTGCAAAAACGGTCACGTGACTTGCTTTTTTGACTGCGGGTTACGGGGCCAGTCATTTCCAGGTCGCATTTAAAAATTTTTCACAAACGATCTATATCATGAATTGGTTATTAGGAGGATCTCCAGCTCAGACAGACAACAAACAGACCTTGGGGTTCGATGCCAAAGAAGTCACCAACGTCAGCTCGTTCTTGAACCAGCCCGGTGTTTTCGATATCCAAAGATTGCATCCTTTGGCCGGGTTAGACAAAGGAGTGGAGTTTTTGGATTTGGAAGAAGAACAATTAACCACGGTTGAGGGCGCACAGGGGTTGATCCCCTCGAGAAACTGGTCGGACGATTTATGCTATGGTACCGGTACGGTATATTTACTTGGATTGGGTATAGGTGGAGCTTACGGATTAAGAGAAGGAATAGCCAACTTGCCAGCAGGCGCCAGTGGAAGATTGCAGTTGAATACGGTGTTGAATCACATCACCAAGAGAGGTCCGTTTTTGGGGAACTCGGCCGGGGTTTTGGCCTTGACCTATAACTTGATTGACTCGTCCATTGATGCTTTAAGAGGTAAACACGACGATCTCAATTCTCTTGGGGCTGGGGCTTTGGCAGGGGCTATTTTCAGAAGCAGTGCCGGGGTGAGACCCATGGCGTACTCCACGGCTTTGATGACGGGCGCTGCTGCTGCCTGGTGTGGAATCAAGCGGTTCTTACAGTAGATAACGAGAGACGATAGAGTACTAGCATAAATCCTGTGTATAGCAAATTTGTACATTAATCATTAGTCTTTGGCTTTGGTCTTTGGGAGGCTTGGTCTTTGGTAGGCTTGGGCTGGCTGCAACTTTTTGGTAACCTCCAAAGCGTCGATGGAGTGCCTTCTTTTGGCAGAAACGCTCGTCGTATTCTGGACATCTAGGTAGTCCACGGCAAAGTCAATGGCCGGCACGTGATCCTCTTCCACCACCAGGTCGTTTTTACGGCCGCTGTACTTGTTTTTGCGGCGGTTGTACTCGTCAATACTCACAAGCCGGTCCTTTTGGAGCCATTTGAATTTAATCAAACCCATGAGCTTATCTTCGTCGCCGTCCATCTTCTGCGCCAAATCCAACATGTCTACATTGGTCTTCAACTTGGCAAACTGCTGGTAGTACTTCGACTTGGAGGGGATCTGGTTCAATAAAATGTACTTTGTGTTGGACGGATGGTTTTCGAACTTAAAACACACCTTCAAAAACTCAAGAATAAGTTTGTTCCAAGGCAAAGGGTGGGCGCTGAACACCGACGGGTTGGCCTCGGCGCTTTCTGCGATCATACCTCCCACGCCAGCGCCGTATTTCTCTTGCATTTCGAGAAAGTCTAGCTTATTGGTGATATTTCCGTTGATAATAAAACTTATCTGGTATTTCTCAGTCACCTTGATGATTTCACGTAAGTAGTCGTGGACCGGCGATTCTCTGTTTCTCATTTCCCGAGTCCTGCAGTGGAGGGTAAGATTTTTGATGCCGGTTTGGCAGATTTCCTCCACAAGTTCAAGCGTAGCTGGGAGGTCTTTGAGAAGTCTGATTTTGCAGCTAATGGGCTTATTATACGGCGTGCCCACTTTTTGCACCAAGCTGGTGAGAATGTCGCAAAGGAGCTTCGAATTCGACAACAACGCAGCCCCCATGCCTGAATGGACGGAGAAGTTCTTGGGACATCCACAATTCAAGTCAATGCCGTCCACGTCGTCAATAACTTTTAAAGCGGCTTCCACCGCCAACTCGGGGTTGGCCGAGCCCATCTGGAACACGAGTTTGCCCGCCTCGATGGGTTTGTAGGTGTTGAAGATGATTTTTCCGTTGGCATCAGTGTACTCGGTGGTGTTGAGTTTGGGGTTGTAGCGCTTGGTACAGGTGATGATCTTTTTATCGACGATTTCGGGCGACCACACCAAATCGGCGCCGTACCGGAGCGATAGGAGTCGTGTGGGGAGCTCCCCACTGCGGACCATGGGCGCCAATACTAACTTGCCGGTGTAGTTGATCATTATTTGATTCTTTCTCATCGCAGTCGATGTCGATGTCGTGTGAACCGCGAAGGCGTGTACCTACCAGATCTCCACAAGGTCGTGCGTGGCGAAACGGTTATTTTCTGTCCAATGGCACGCATGTTAAAGGTGGTGGTAAGCAGGGATTTTTGAAGCTGTAGAGTATGGGACTCTGGCGAGTCTTCTGCGGCTGCCTTCAGTGTACACCGTACTTGGGTCTTGCAAAGTGCACACTTGTGGCTCCCATTAGTGCTAGAGCCCATCAGATCCTCCGCCCCAGAGACAAGACTTCGACGGATAAACCTTAAGTGGCGTTATCAAGGGCATTACGCAGGCAAAAGGAAAACCCGAGCCATTATGCAGGAAAGAGTGTCTAGCAGAAATCCAAATATGGAGGGAATTCCAGGTGGAATTGGGGACTGTACTGGTGCCATTGCCCATTGACAGTAGCAGCTATGGACAATACTGTTCACGAGTCGGCATCCAGCAAACGTATACATATTAGTAACCACCAATCCGTATGGTAAGGCTGTGCCATGCTTGATAGATAACGGTGAGCGCAAAAGGTTCAAAGTTGCAACATTCACCATCGCCAGAAAAAGAAACTAGTCATGCACAGACTGCATGTAATATTTTTTTTATGTAACATCATCTTCTTTTGCCCCAGTCATGCCGATTAATTAGCAGCGTCTAGCACCATCGTCATCGCTATTCAGCGACAGATCTCGTGGTTTGTGCAGCACCATTTTCTTTTTTATTTTATTAGAGTCATCATTTATAATTATGTCATACTAGAACGTCAATTGTGAACTAAAATGTGTCTACAAGAGTGTCTACGATCCTGTCCAAGAGTGTCCGACCGTGATCCATTGATCCGATTGTATTCGTGTTTGTCAACAACGAATTCCAGCCTTAAAGTTTCTACAATAGACTCCAAATGTATCAAGGCGATAAACATATCAAAAAGAAATTTTTATTACAGTAAACAAAAAAAAAGTAATAAAATAAAAGATTTTTTTATAAAACTCATCTTGCACCCTAAATTTTTTTTTCTTATACAAACACATTGATCACCATGTCTACAATATACCAGCCCATGTCAAAGAGCATTGCCACTAGAATGAACGACGGGTGTTTAACCCCACAAAACCAAATGCCAATTGATACTAAATTGAAGCATAATAACGTCTCAAGCTCATCCGCAACACCTAAATTAGCAGACCAATTGGATATGTTATCTCCACCATTGTCGCCATACCATAGAATTGAAGTCTCTCTCGAGAACAAGGCCCTTATCAAAAGCTATTTGCAGTCGGATAAATCATTCAATTTAGAAAATTACCAGAATTATGACTTGAAAGTGAACCCTTGGAAAAACGTCAATAAAAACTACAAGTCCAGCCATATCAGTTTCTTGAACAAGTACAAGATCATCAAGAACAAGGAAAGCCACGACCGGTCCGCCAGAGACAGAATTGTCAAGAAGAGAAAGTATAACACCAACAGTTTCATGGACGCAACATCTGATTCTAACTCCAACGATGATTCCAGCAAAATTAGAACCAGAAGAATCATCAAAGAGTCCAATAACGAGTTATCAGACAAGATCATACCGGCTGCTTCGCCCAAGAAACGGAAAACAAACCTTCAACAAACACAACAGAGTTTTATCGATGAAAATATTCCCGATTACTCTCCAGATCTTTCAACTTTACCAAACAACTCCAAATGTTTGAAGATTGACTGGAAAGGACAACCCATGGACTTATCTGAAGATCCCAATCTCGATAAACTCCACCCTGGAGAAGTGACGTTGGCATCGATCTTGAGATTACCCTGTAATGTCTATTTGGATTCAAAGAGAAGGTTGTTTCTTGAAAAAGTCACAAGGCTCCGGGCCGGCATGCAGTTCAGAAGAACGGATGCTCAGAAGGCATGCAGGATCGACGTGAATAAGGCTTCAAGATTGTATGCTGCTTTTGAAAAGGTGGGGTGGTTGAAAGATGAGCATTTTGAAAGGTTCTTATAATAAATTAGAAATAGGGAAGGATAAGGAAAGGCTAATGGATTAGAGGTTTCTAATATGGATTATTAGCAGTGTATTTTAGGGACTGTACTATTGGGTATTGGATACAGGTTTGGTTTTTTTATGTTTATGCACAAATTAATGTTTTATTTAAATATTTAAATGTCTCTGGCTGCAAACTCAACGTCGCGAATTTTATTTTATTTATCAACATGGCTTTTACTGTGCCAACAAAGAGGATCTTTGATTCTGGTGATTTGAATCATTTTAGGCGTTCAATTGCATACAGAAACATCCACGAGTGTATAAGTAACATCCTAAACCTTGCCAAATCCCATGATGTGCCGAAAGGCGTGTTAAATCTCGACCTTGTGCAGCGGCAGGCGATTTCCTCCACTTTCCCACCGCCAATTGCTGCTGCTGAAAAAGACCCTGGAAATCGCCTGGAAAACGTGTATCTTGTGGAACTGTTGCTTGACGAGTTGTATGTGCTTATTGATGACGTGAAACCGCTAGAAGGGCCTCGGCGATTTGGCAATTTTGCGTTCAAGGAATGGTATAGCAAAATGGAATCAATAACAACGCAAAGATTGCTGAAATTGGCAGACGGTGGCGTCACAAAGGGCCTTGTGGTTGAGGCAAACTACTACCTAGCCGCCAGCTTCGGGTCCAACATCCGGCTAGACTACGGCACCGGCCACGAGTTGTCGTTTGTGACATTTGTGGGAGCGTTGCTTAAATATAACGTTTTGACAATAACCAGTCAACAGTTGCTAACGGTGTTCGCCAAATACTACGATGTGGTCAGGAAACTCATCCTCACCTACACCCTAGAGCCGGCGGGGTCCCATGGGGTCTGGGGACTCGATGATCATTTCCATTTCATATATATATTGGGAGCGGCCCAGTTCAATGATCCGACGTCCAAATATGCCCCGGCCGTCAAGGAGTGCTTGAATGCACCGGTCATCAACGAGTTCATGGCGTCGAATCTATACATCAACGCGTTGGCATTTATCAAGAAGATCAAATCGGGTCCGTTCAACGAACACTCGCCTATTCTTTTTGATATCCACACTTCGGTGTCTTTATGGAAAAAAGTGTTATCGGGGCTCCTTAAGATGTACGACGTGGAGGTGCTAGGTAAGGTTCCGGTGGTGCAGCACTTTTACTTTGGGGGAATCTATCCGTGGAAAGATGACAGTTTTGTTGATTTGCCTATAAATCCCATGGCCTATGGGAAGGAGGAAGAATCGGAAGCCGCTACTGTTGTGACGGCGGCGCCATGGAAGAAAGCGGGTGGTATGCCGCAAACGTCTTTGACGGCATTGACGAATATGACGTCGGAAAGGCCTGGAAGAAACGGGTTTTCGCCGGCGCCGGTGCCGGTGCCAAGGGTGCCAAAGTTTCCGTCACCAAGGTAGGTGTGCAAGGTGTGATGCAAGGTAGGTCTCTGGCTCAAAACAGACCAGATTGGGATATTATGATAATGGGTGCAAAATGGCAATTTACAGTATACGGGAATTCAAGAGTATAATCAAATGAAGGTTTTCTACTCACTCGATAAAAGATTGAAATGATAAAAGATTGAAGTGATAAGGTCTTGAGGATAAGATCTTGTTGAGTCAAATATCTTCTTGATAAGATCTTAAAATTGACAGAATCACCCTACTTCCGGAAGTTGAACGTTTGTCGACAAAGTGGACACGTACTGCTTCCACTGCTCTTGAACCATTTATACAAACATGCAGCATGGAACTTATTGTTACACGTAGTACAACTTTTAGAGGGAAGCGAATGGTCCTGATGAAGAATTGAGTAGCAAATGGCACACTCTTCGAAGCCGGAAAAGTGTAAATCCACGTTCTTCTTGAACACCTCGATAGCCTCGATGATCGACCCGTTGGTCAAGGAAATGACCCTTTGCGACGACAACAACCACGCCTTCCATTGGTTTTCCTTCAATCCCACCCGTTTAGGACCTTCAACCGTCACTCCCCCCAATGGGAAGTTCACAGGAATCTTGACCACCATTTCCATGGTCTGGTCATCGATTTCAAACACACACCGGACCTCGTTGATCACCTTATTGATTTTGATGTTCATGACATCAGTCACAATCTTATTCCGTCCATCTTCCACTTCCTTCAACATACTGGCCACCAAGATCTTGGAAATGCTACTGGTGGTGAATTTGTCCACGTCATTTTTGAACTGGACGTTTCTGATCTCGTTGAACCACGACTGCACTTCGCTGCCCAAGTATCTGCATGAAAGATAGTACAAGTGCAACATCATGGTATGGCAGTCGTCCAAGTCAAACTCATCGAACCCGTCAATGACTTTAACGCTGTCGATTTCCTTGACGGTGAATAAGTAGTCCAACAATTTGGCCAATACGTTGGTGCTTTTGATTTGGGTGATGTACTGGTTTCTAATTTGGAAACTGATATCCTTGAAATGGTGGAACACAAGGTACCAGCACGTAAGAAACGTTTCGGGTCTGTCGTCTGGCGAAGGTGACTCCTGGAGCTGCTGCAAGAGGTTTGCAGGCAATGAAAGCTCGTCTTCGTCAAACTGGTCTTTGGCATGGCTCAACTGGTAGTTGATCACCAACTCCTGCTGTTTGTCGGTTATCTGCTCCTCGAGAAATTTGAGACAAATGGCCTTTACCTGGATGAACTTGGTCAGAATAAGCAACAGGTATAGTTTGTGTAACTGGTCTTCGGATACATGCTTGAAATGCACTTTTTTGAAACATCTCTGCAAGACGTCCTGGCACATATTCACCGCCATATTGTTGTTGGTCTGGTAATCGGCGTTGATGTCGTCGTTGAACAAAATGTCCAATAACTCTTCCTGGTATTGCATTTCCTGCGTCGACAAGTACTTCAACGTGAAGTAAGTCAACTCATACGACTTCTGCACCGAAATGAGGGCCAAGTTGTCTTCTACTAACTTTTCACCCAACTCTTCCTTACCGCTGTCAATGTACGACAAAAACTTCAACAACTGGCACCTCATGACGGAAAATGACTCGTCATAGCTGATATCACTGTCGAGCCATTTCTCAAACTGGGCCAACACCATCCGGAGTCTGTTGGCAGGGATGGTTTCTCCAGCACTCAAAAAATTGATACTTAATATGACAAACTTGACTCCATCGCTCATGATCTTGTCAGGCTTGACCCCAAGAATCTCTGCCACCACGTAGTTCCGGATCCGGTCAAAGTGCTTCGACATCAACAATGAACTGGCACCACTAAGCACCACCAGCAATCTGAGCGGTGTTTTCAAGAGCGGATTGAGCACCACGTCTAAACCATCAAACTGCGGGAGACTATACCGTTCTGATTGATTTTCAAGCACAGATTTCAAGGCTCTGGCAACATAGGAACAATATGCTCCTTTGGTACCCTCGAGTTTGTGCACAAGCATGTTCACCGTCTCGTTAGATGAAGGTTTTTGAGAAGTGATTAATTCAAGTGTCTCTGGTAACAGCAGGGTGTCCTGAAACATCGCCAAAGCCGATTGAGCGGACACAAGGGCCTCGGAAACAACGTCTTCGTTCATGCAGAACACCAAGTCCAGCAAGTACTGGGCAAGAACGAGACGATAAAAGACATACCGAGGACTTTGGTGGATGTACTTGGAGAAAATCTCACACACTCCCAATAACGAGCTACTATCGGCGGTTCCATCTGAATCCTCCACAAGATGAATGTTGGCGCCAAGCCCGTTCGACACAGCAAGCACGTCTTTGTCGATATTGGGCAAAGTCTCCAAGTGTGCATCCAACTTATCTAAGATACTCTCAAACTCCACAGTGGACAAGTCCGAGAGAATGTCAACGTCAAGGGCCCCGTTGGAGGTCAATATGGTACTCCATAACGAGTCAAGAACGTTCCCCGAACACGTCTTGACGAACTTCACAAATCCTTTACCGATTTGGTACTCTTTCCATGCAATGGACAATAACAGGTGCACTTTATCCGTCACTGCATCACTCAAGGCCACCTTTTTAGTGACGCCGTTGAAGTGGCCGAGAAACCCGAGTTCTTCTTCTGGTTTCAACTGCATCAAAGCCTCTTCAAACGACTTGTCGTCGAGAAACCGAAACAACACTTGCCAGTCGTCTTGACTCTTGGACTTGATTTTGAGGTTGTTGAAGTACTCCACGAGTAAATCCGACGACTGGCAGTCTTCGTAGGTGTAGTGGAACCGATCCAAGACGTTTTTGATGAAACTGGACGAGTCGAGCTCTAACATGGCGTATTTCGTTAAAATATCGTCAATGAGTTCGAAATTGTCCACTGGAGCAAGGTTCCTATCCCAGAAACTGAATAAATACGCCGTGATGCTTGAAACAGTGCCTTTTTCCACATACTGGCCAATGGTGCTGGTGACTTCCGCAACACGCTCAACTGCGTCTTCCAGTAGGATACATTTTTTGTTGATTATCACCGTCAAAGTGTCGAAAATCCTGGCAATTACTGCCTCTTCGTCGTGTTCGGAAAGCTGCTCAATAAGAGTCTCCACCAAGCCACTTATACCGTCACTTTTCAAGAGCACCAACACGTCAAGGTACGCCGGGATATCAGCTGTTTGGGTGCCGGAAACAATAGAATCTACCACTACCTGATTGTGCCGAGAAAGCACATCAGTTTGGCTGGTTTCGTCGAGTCTTCCTGTCACTGAAGCTACTGCAGTCACCCATCTCTCTTTGCCCACAGCTCTGGTACGAGAAACAGTCAAAGAAGCAAGAACATCGCTCACGGCCCTCTCCTGTTCTGCAATCCCTAATTGCACATTCTGCACCACCACATCCACACATTCAATGGCACCGGCCTTGTAATGGAACGACGTCAAGTCCTTGAGCAGGTCTGTGAACACCTGGGCTATTTTCAAGGCATGTTCTTCAGCAAATACCGGCGAGCTGGCACACAAGAGCTTAAGGAAGTTCTGCACCAACGAATAGTAGATCTCGTTGGAATTACACGGTCCCAAAGCCAAAAAGTCCAAGAGCTTTTCGCCCGACTTGCTTCCCATCTCCCAAATCGACTCCTTGGGCTGTTTGCCCCCGTCCAATCCCGGAAATCTCGTCAACACAATCAACGTGCCCCAAAACTGCAAAATGGCTCCTCCAAACACGCTATCTTGCACTTTGGAAGTGGGTTTCCACTTCACGGCCTTCATCAACTTCTTACACACGTGCTTGTACAAACTTCGGCCGGAAATGCTGCTACAGAACCCATTCTGGTGTGTCTTTTGGACCTTATCCTCCTGGAAAACCGTCTTCACCAACGAGAGGAACGAAACCGCCATGGACGAGTTGAATGTGTTCCTGGAAAACGCCACCGCCGCCGTTTCCCACACCCCGTCCAGCTCCACCAACTCGGCCATCTGCTTATGGAAGGCATTCCCAAAGTGTATGGTCACGGAGTGGTCGTTGACGAGCGAGATGAGTTTACTCAAGATCATCACGCTGCTGTTGACCACCCGCTCGTATTTAGCCCGGGAATCGTCGGCACTGGTGGTCCGGGTGTCAGACAACGTCTCTGGCTTCTCGTACTTCAAACAAACGGTGGCATAGTGCAAGAACTCGTCGGAAAACAGGGCCCAGATCTTTTTATCGATAACTTCCCGGCCGTTGTTAAACATCTCACCAAAAGTGTCGTTGGCAGTGGTCAGCACCAGCTTATCGGCGTCAAACTGGCCCTGGAACCATACGGGCGCCGTTGTTGTCAAGTACGGGGCATATTGCCCTCCTAAGCAGGTCATGTACAGCGCTTGGACTTTGTGGCTCAACAGCCGGACGTTTCTGGCGTTGTCAATGGCCAACTTGGCGTATATCTGGGTCCATGCGGCGATGACACTGTCCTGCTCAAACACGGCGGCAAGAGACAGGTTTTTGAGTGCCTTTAAAAGCTCTTCCAATGATTTCTCTTTGGTGGTGGAGTCTTTTTTTGAAAGCGATTTGAACACCACCACGAGCCGTGGGTCCGGCAACGATGTGATATCGGGGAGCGACGTGAAGTAATTGAGCGATACGGGCGTGCCGTTGTGTCCGATATCGTTCTTTAGACGTTCCGACATGATAAGAAGAAGGAAGAAGGAATAAAGATTGAATAAAGAAGAAAGAATGAGAAATGAGAATGAGAGGTAAGTTTAAATATAGTACTGTTTATTGGTGGTGGCGGTTGTGGCTGTTTCTGTGTTGTGGTTGTACTTCTTTGTTCTTTGTGTCTGTACTTCTTTGTGATTGAACCTCTTTCTTCTTTGAGTCTGTACTTCTATCTCTACTCAATCGTCTCCAATTTCCGGTAAAACTCCTTCACCTTATCGGAAGCAATGATCTTCCTGGCATCAAAGTTCCGGATCTCAAGATTCTCCTTATCCACCGCCCGGGAAAGCGCCACATACACCTGGCCCTTCTCAAAAATCTTCCGGAGATCCACCCGAAGCCGTTGAATGGTCTGGCCTTGGGATTTGTGAATAGACATGGCCCACGAAAGCAAAAGCGGCAATTGCAACCGCGTGAGTTGTCTCGATGTCCCTGCTCCCACGTCAATGGAAAACTCTTCCTTTTTCACGAGCAACGGCAAGTTGTACCCGAGTCTGTCTTTGAAAAGCACAACGGGAAACGCAAGAGACGGAAGTTCTGCAATAGCCACGTTCAACAACGCCAAAAATATCTCTTGTCTCTCTGGCGGCATCTGTTCATACACCAATTGCTCCTCCGGCGTCATTTCCTTGGATTTGCCCATCCGGGAAGTCAAAAGAATCACTTCCTGCAACACGGCATCATCATGTAAATAGGTCTGAGAATAGGCATCCTCGATTTGGAGGTAGAGTCTCTCTGTGGTGACGAAAAGCACCTTCCCGATGGACCCGTTGACAATAGTACTGTCTCTGTTCTTCAAGTACATCACCTGGGCCCCGGGTTTGAGGGTCAACAGTTTCTCACACATCAAATTCTCCAAGAGTTTGATGTCGTACTCGTTGGTGGACGAGTCGTCCGCCACATAGGTGTACAGCGGGGTTGCAAGACTGTGCATTCTGCGCTCGTTGGCCCGTTTCACCTCTTCTCGTGTAGGATACAACTCGGTAGGCTCGATTCCATCGGAGTAGGTCTTATCCTTTTGGAGCTCAAGAAACTGGGAAACAATCGACGAGTTCATATCCCCGAACCGAAGGGCATTCAACATGTGAATAAGCTCGTTGTCGCCCTGTTGTCTGAACACCTGGGTCAAAAGAAGCGTTTTGCGGATGGTGCGTTTCCACGAAGCACATTCGAAGCAGTAGTTGGCCTGGCTGCCCCTGGCGACTGGCGGAAGCTGGAAGAAGTCGCCCGTGCACACCACTTGGATGCCCCCGAACGGAGCGTCGCTCTTTCTGAGGGTCTGGCCAATAGCATCTAATTTAGAGAACAAAGCCCCGTCAATCATGGAAATTTCGTCGATGATCAACACCTTCAATGAAAGCCATCTCTTCTTGATCATGGGTTTCTTCAGGATCGTGGCCAGGATGTTATTGGCGTCACCGTTGCCCAAACCAATGCCCAAGAACCGATGGAGCGTCTGGCCGCCAATATTACACGCCGCCAACCCCGTGGACGCCGTAACCCCCACATACCCCGAGCCGTACTTGGAATTGAGTCTTCTGACCAACTCTCGTAACACCACAGACTTTCCGGTACCAGCACTTCCGGTATAAAACACATTATTCCTTTTATCGACAATTTCAGCAATAACAGCGTCTTGTTCCTTACTCAACACCACGGACCCCTGCGGTTTCGGCAACAGGGTAGCGGACGTGGCCTTGAGCTTCTTGACCACTTTTTTGGGGCCCTGGTCCATAGACTCGAGTCTATCTAGCAAATTACCATATGTTCGTTTTTGGCTTCCAAAGGATCTTTCTCGGCCCTGTGACAGGCCAAAGCTGTCGAACACGGGGTTGCGGAAGCTGTTGACCTCGGGCGAGTCGAACGAGGTGTCGGAGCTGGTGATCTCGTCAAATCCGTCGTTGGAGGATTTGGTAAGAACCGATTCAGAACGAATGAGTCCGATTTTTTCAGGGGTCGTGAGTCTGGGGGCAGGCATCAGGTTGAGGCGCTTGTCGGGGACGGGGGCCAAGGCCTTGGGGGCAAAGAAGCTGGAGATCAGCAGCTGTTTCTTGCGCTGGTGCATCGTGTTTATTTTACTGAAATGAGATAACGTGTAATGAGCGTGTGAGCGTGTCGACGTGTAGAGTCCAAAAGCAAAGAAGAACCACAAAGAAACAAAGAAACAAAACCACAAAGCTGCCCAGAAGAACCACAAAGCTGCCCAGAAGAACCACAGAAGCAGACTAACGAAGCAGACTAACGAAGCAGACTAACGAAGCACACTCCCGAAGCTGGACGCTGGCACGATACATGGCTTCTTGATCACGTGAACAATGGGCATTACATCAACAAACCACAAACCACAAACAAAGTACGTGTCTGTGTCTGTGTCTCTTTACATGTTTGTGTCTTTGTGTCTTTGTGTCTGTCTCTGTCTCTTTACCTCTTTCTCTTTCCACCTTCGTCTCTATCCTTCGCGATGATCTCACAAAATCAACACCACATGCCGACGCCAAACACAGACCCCGGGGAGCCTGTGCCGCCGAAACGACCCAATGTGTTCACCAAGAGCATGAAGAAGTTGACCAAGTCGTCGTCCATTCTAAATTTTGCCTCAATTGACAAAGATTCCAGTCATGTTACAGGTAGCGCCCAAAGCCCAAATAGCCCCGACAGCCCCAGAAGTCCCAAAAGTCCCAGGAGCCCTCGGCGTCGAGGCCAAAGAGACTCGTTCCATGCGATAGGTTACACGTCGGTCAATTCAGAGAAAGAACCAGTGCACGTTATGCATTTACCGAACCGGACACCCACGCCAGGAAGAACTACAGGAAGGAAACTGTCCATGGGGTCGGGAACGTCCGTTTCCAGTCCAATGTACAGTGAAAGGCTTTCAAATGGAGAGCATTCTGAGAGGTTTGAAAGAGAGAGGTCTGAAAGGGAGAAACTTGACTACAAAGAGAGATTTGACTACAAAGAGCAGAAGCTTGACAGAGACCGGTTCGGAGACAGGTACGGCACCCGCAACAACAGTGCCTCCAGCAGCGCCAGTTTCTCGTCGTTGGACCCAAGGTCCGGAATCCACGAACCTGCTGCTGGACCCACGCTTTCTTCTGTGGGCTTGAAGCTAGTGGGCTACGGGTTGTCACAGGAAGAACTCATGCCGCCGCCAAAACTTCGGCCTATGAAACAAAGAGGCCTGACAACCATCACAACGGCGACACCAACTACAGCACCAATTACGACATCACCAATTACGACACCGCCAATTACAACGGCCACACCGGCGTTGCAGCTGAGACAGAGCTACGATTCTCCGGATGTCAAGCAATTGCCGCCACTTCCCAAACCACGGACATTCAGCTCTAGTCTTGTGTCCAGTCCGGCGAGTTCCAGTCCAATTGTGTCATTTTCGGCTGTAAGCTCAAATCTCGACCAAATGCCAGACGCAGCGATTGTGGACCGGTTGTTTGATAATCTCTTGAGTGCTAGGGCCTTTTCAGATACGGCGATGCAGAAATTGCGGGAACAGCCTGCTAGGCGGAAATGGGAGTTGCTTCTACGGGAGAGCGAGACGAACCCGGAGCTCCGGACGAGAATGGAGAGACAGGGAAGGGATACGAGGGATGCGAGGGATGCAAGGGATACAAGTGATACATGGGATGCAAGGGATTCAAGAGATTCAAGGGATACAAGGGATACAAGACCCGAGAACCAGAGAAACGACAGACCAGACAGCCGAAACGAAAGAATCAGCGAAGACAGCGCAGACTCGTTTGGGGTCCGCAAAGTCCTCACCAGCAGCGACCTAGAATCGTCCTCAAGCACCATTTCCTACAAGAAACCAAAGGATGGGTCTCCTGAATGGTATGTCCAAAAGATATTTGGTGGAAAGCTCAATGCCCGGGATTTCAAGAAGTTGGAAAAAAAGCTTTCTGTGACGGATAAAAGCCACGACGCTATACTATGGACAAGAAGCTTTGTAAATGTCCAAGGAGAAGCTGCGTTATCGGTGGTGCTTTCACGGGTTAACAAAAAGAGTATCAAGTCCAATGAAGAATTTGATAGAGAGTACTACATTGTTCGGTGCTTGAAGACGATTTTGAGCCAATTGAGTCTCCATCGAATAGACACCGGTACCTATTCTGCATACGCCAGCAAACTTCATGTTATCAAGGCCATTACTTGTTCCATCGTGTCTCCGAGGCTCAAAACCCGAATATTGGTGACTGAGGTGTTGATCTTCTTGATGTACAACACCTCCGACCCATTCAACCAGGCAGAGTCATTATCGCTAATTTTGGAGAGTATGCTGGCGTTACAGGATAACTTTGGCGACTTTGTGAGATTCCAGCCATGGTTGAGCTCTTTTGAATCGTTTCTCGACAAGTACTTCATCGACCGGTTGAAAGCCGTTAGTATCAAGGACTATTCATTGACGACATTCCTTTTAGTCAATGGGATTATGGCTCAGGCTGAAATCCTGCAACGAATGAGTTTAAGAAGAGAGTTTGATGATTCCCGGCTTCTCAAGATCATGGACAAGTTGAGAGTGATCAACGATTCCAGATTGAATGAAGAGATCGAGTCGTATGAACAGGCAGCTGAAGACGATTATAACGCATATTTTGGGAACGTGAAGGAGGATGTGGACGAGCTTTACTCCCAATTGAAACAGGACCTTGATCCTGAGCTGGAATTGGAACTCTGCTCCATTTTCACGAAATTAGTGCTGCTCAAGGGTAAGGACAAGGGTCATGACCAGTGGAAATCCGTGGATACCTCCCTCCAGGATTTGGTTAACCCTGAACCCGGCAGAGTTGAGCCTGGCCCTAGCAGAGTTGAGCCTTCGAGTAGGTTTCAAAAAGACACTAATGTGCAAGCTGAGGCCGCAAAGGGAAGAGAAGACCCTGTTTTCAATCAAATGGAGGCTCAGATAGTCCATCTCAAGGCAGAAAACGACAGGCTCAAAGAAGAAGCAAGTCTTGGCTTGAACGAGGATATCGATACCCTTAAGGGCCGCAATATCTTGAGTGCTGATAAGATAGCCTCTCAAGAAGAAGAACTCGGCAAGTTGAGAAAAGAAGTTGCAGATTTGCAGAGCCGGGCAGAAAGTCAAAGATCACCACCGGTTCGATCATCCATGTTCTTGGGAAGTGGAAGCCGTTTGATGATAGACGAGTTGGAATCCAAATTTCCCAAGAGAGGGTCTAGATATGATCCCATATACGTCGAGGAGACCCAGAGTCCTGGAAAGGGACTACCAGGGAGTGGACAAGGTGGACGCGGACAGAGTGGAGAGAGTGGACAAAGTGGGCACATCAGTGGCTATAGCAGTGGCAGTGGTGTTTATGCCCAATTGAAGGACGAATCTGCAACTAGTAAGAGATTACGCCCTTCTACTCCTCCATTGATAGCAACGAGGCCTGGACACGAGCCTGATGAGACTGATGATGACCTTGATGACTCGGAGTTCGTTTTTACTACTGGTGTCAATGATTCTGTTGACTACAGTACAAACATCATTGTATCTGAGCATAGAGCCAATATCCCTTCTCATGAGTATGCCAATGACGGTACAGCCACGGAACCAGTGAAAACACCGGCTCCACCTCCTCCTCCACCACCGCCTCCTATACCAGGATTCTTAGCGAAATCCAATGTCCCACCTCCTCCACCTCCTCCAATTCCAGGGTTCCTCAAGCCAAACGCACCAGCACCTCCGCCTCCTCCTATGCCAAATTTCCTTCAAGGAAACATCCCACCACCACCTCCTCCTCCTCCCCCAGCACCAGCACTACTTCCCAAAACGCCCCTGGCAACTCCTACACCCGATACCAGCTTCCACTCTCCGCCTAATCAGGTTATCGTTCAACACCAGCCAAGATCCAAGCTTAAACAAATGCATTGGGATAAGATTGACAATGTGGATCATACATTTTGGACGGATCTTGAACATGAGTCTTTATCGCATGAGTTGCATGCAAAGGGGATCCTTGATGATGTGGAACAGAAGTTTGCTGTTAAAGCTTCGACTATCAAATTAAGGAAGGATTTGACGGATGCTCTGACTACAGGACAAGCAAAGAAAGTGTCACTTCTATCCAGGGATATTGCACAGCAGTTTGGTATCAACTTACACATGTACTCCAATCTTGAAGTTCCAGAATTGGTATTGAAGGTGCTACATTGCGATGAAGACGTGTTGCAAAATGTGACGGTGTTGGAGTTCTTCAATTCCGAAATGCTAGCGGAGTTCAATGAGACAACATTGCGGAACTTCAAGCCGTACTCTCGTGTGATTTACGATCCAGAATCTGTTCCAAAGAAAGAACCCAGTGACTTGGAGAGACCGGACCGGATTTACCTTGAATTGTGGTTTGATTTGAGACATTACTGGAAATCAAGGTCAAGAGCTCTCTTATTGGTGCACAGTTACAGCCGAGACTATCTTGATCTTGTGAAGAAATTGAGGGTCATTGACGAAGCTAATGCCAGTATCAAGAATTCGGAGAACTTAAAGAAAGTATTGGGGATTATTAGGTCGGTGGGTAACTTTATGAATGACGAATCCAAAAGAGCCCTAGGATTTAGATTGGATACTTTACAAAGATTGAAGTTCATGAAAGACGACACCAACTCTTCCCATTTCATCCATTACATTGAAAAGATCATCAGAAATACGTTTCCAGAGTACGGGTCGTTTGTTGACGAGTTGAGTGCTTTGCAGCATATCCAGAACTTCTCGGTTGAACAAGTTGAAACAGATTGTCAAGAGTTCAGCAAACAAGTGACAGCTGTGACCAATTCCACCACCAAGGGAAACTTAAGTGATCCGGAGGTGTTGCATCCGGAAGATAGCATTTTGAAAGTGATTGAATCGCCAGTAGAAAGTGCCAGAATCAAGAATTCGTTACTTCAGTCTCATTTGAAAAAGTCTATGGAAGACTATAACTCATTAATGACATATTTCGGAGAAAACACTCAGGATAGTTACAGCCGAAACACCTTCTATGAAAAGATCCTAAACTTTGTCACAGAGTTCAAGAAAGCACATATTGAAAATGTGCAAAAGGAAGAGCAAGCCATTGATAGAAAAGCGGGTGTGTCCGCCACCAAGGAAGCGGACGACTCTGGGGACTTGTCAGACTCTGGAAGTGCGGTTGACGAGAAAGACGGTGATGATGGCAGCACTGTGATGGACACCCTACTCGAGAAACTCAGATCTAGTGGGCCAGTGCTGTCAGGGTCATCAATTTCCACCAGAGAACGAAGACGAAAGGCGTTATCGTTCTATTCTTCAGATATACCAAGTACAAGCACTGATGCGTTTGCCGATGGAACATCGTTGGACGGCTCTGCTTCCCAACATTCTGACAAGACGTCAGGTAATTACGATCCACCAAGTTCTATCGATTATGATAGCGTTAACGATTTGAAGAGACGACTCACAAAGAGAAAGAAAGACCAGTCGGCCAACTTCAGTAGCACGTCGCTCAACAGCGACACCACACTACTCCGGACCCAAGCCATGCTTAACCAGCTTCGGTCCCAAGAAAAATTAGTGACGAATAACGAATAATTAATACACAACATCTGTAAACCTTTTAGCCCATACCGTGTCGTGCTTGCTCAAGCAGGGGTACTTATCGAATCCCGGCCGCCAAAGCTCAAAGCCCACTGAAGTTTATAGAAACCATGGGCCCCCACCAGTGTTCACAAACACGCCCCCACCAAAGTTCACAAACACCAAAGTTCACAAACAGCAAATTCCACAAAACCCACATCCTTACACCAGCAGGGTAAACACCCGGACACCAGACGACAGTTTGCG